>JABCKJ010000307.1:0-25937 GCA_018850815.1 Asterophora lycoperdoides
CGCGCCAGACATGGCCCAAAATACGTTATTTTTGTACAGGGAAATGGGCATTTTTCGGCCCTCAAATACGTTATTTTCGCATACTCATGTAGGGGAGCTTCCCGGGGCCTACTTTTAGGAGTAAGTAACATCAGTGGCTGTGCCATTACTAACCGTTGATACAGGCGCTCACAGTGACACCTGCCACTCACACAAACACTCACCGGGCCAAGTGTCAGTGTTAATGCTTGACGACTGTGAGGGGCCACCAATCCTAGCCAGCGTTCAATGCTTCACAGTGCATAGGGCGGCATTCCTCTTACGTGCTCACTTGCGATTGACAAAAACAGCAACCGTGTTTCCGTGTTTCCGGAAGTTCATGTCATTGAAAATGACACGAATCTCAGACTTTGCTGATGTAGAATCCACGATAGTCTTGCGTGCCCCACCGTGCCGAATTTGTGTGTCGCCTATATAACGATGGTGTCGCGCTAATAGTGCATGTGTTCATTGCTGTAACTGCGGGCGACCATGAACTCTGCTGCTCCCACTGCAGATGAACTCCGCGGCCATGCCGTCACTCACGTCGATATTGAATCCCTCGATCCGGCTGGAGTCCAGGAGCTTCACCGAACACTCACGAAAACCTCTGCCGCACAGAATAACCAGCAAGAAACCCGTGGATCTTTCACCAGCACCAACGCCACACTCACTGGACGCGCGGGAGGAGAAGAGCCTTTTGACTTGGAGGAAACTCTTCGGAATATTCTTCGAAAGTGAGTAATGGCTCAGATTTTGCGCCGAAATCGTTTTGAGCATTCTACAGACGCGAGGAGGCCCAAATTCAGTCCAGGCGTCTCGGGGTTGTCTTTCGTGATCTGGAGGTCCAGGGCCTCGGTGCAACCAATGCCTATCAGCCTACCCTCGGATCTTTGTTCAGCTACAAGAATATGCTGAACAATAGTCAGAAATCACGCCATCCCTCTGTCCGCAATATCATCAGTGGATTTGAAGGTGTTGTTCAGCCCGGGGAAATGCTTCGTTCGTCAATCTTCTCCTCTCTATTTCTTCTTAACTCAATGCTACCTCCAGTTGTCCTGGGCCGCCCTGGTTCTGGTTGCACGACATTCCTGAAGACATTGGCCAACATACGTGATGAGTACTACGCGATCAACGGTGACATCCACTACGACTCGCTCTCCCCTTCGGATGTCGAAAATCACTTCCGAGGCGACGTGCAATACTGCCCCGAAGACGATGTCCACTTCCCCACCCTCACGGTTGAACAGACGCTCAAGTTTGCTGCGAAAACACGCACGCCGCACGTACGCACGGGAGAGACAAGGAACTCGTATGTCAACCTCACCACAGACATCCTCACCACCGTCTTCGGTCTTCGACACGTCAAGAAGACGCCTGTTGGAGATGCCGCGATTCGTGGTATCAGTGGTGGACAGAAGAAGCGTGTATCAATTGCGGAATCCCTAGCGGCTGGCGGCTGCATTGGCGCTTGGGACAAGTAAATTGGTCCTCTTTCGTACGGCCTTGACCATTACTCATCGTTCTCTCCAGCTCGACCCGCGGCCTTGACGCGAGTACTGCTCTCGAATACGTCCGCGCCCTCCGCATCGCTACCGATAACTTCGACGTCACCACTATCGTATCCCTGTATCAAGCTGGAGAGTCCCTATACCGCCACTTTGACAAGGTGTGCTTGATCTACGATGGCAAGATGGCATACTTCGGCCCCGCTGGCCAAGCCCGACAATATCTCATTGACATGGGGTAAGCTGTTCTTGATTACCTTTCATTAGGCCTAACTTCTGCGTCAATAGGTACGAGCCCGCCAACCGCCAGACCACCGCCGACTTCCTGGTCGCCGTCACCGACCCCAATGGACGCATCACCAGGCCGGGAGTCCTGTCTCTACCAAGGACGGCTGACGAGTTCGCGAATCACTTCCGGAAGTCCGCGCTCGGTGCCGCCAACAAGGAGGAAATCGAGTCATACATGGACAAGTTCGTAGGGAAGCCCGACCTTGCCTCTGCCTACATTTCCAGTGCACAAGCAGAACACGCGAAGCACGTCCGGAAGGCTAGCCCTTACATGATCAGCGTGCCGATGCAGGCGCGCGCCGTCATGCTCAGAAGGGTGCAGATCTTGAAAGGCAACAAGCTCGATCTCGGGCTGAACATCTTGTGCGTTTCCTTTATCAGTCTTCGAAACAATTCTGTACTAATATTCCCGCAGCGCCTTCCTCTTCCAAGGCTTGATCGTCGGCAGTGTCTTCTTGAAAGCTCCCAAAGCTACCTCCGCCTACTACTCGCGGGGAGGTGTTCTTTTCTTGTATGCTCCTGCTCCATGTACCTATGGGACGATGTTTAACTTCTCTCAGCTCTTTGCTTTTCGCTGCTCTCACCTCGATGGCGGAAATCCCAGCCCTCTACAGCCAACGTCCCATCGTCCACAGGCATAAAATTGCCGCCTTTTATCATCCATTCGTCGAAGCTGTAGCTTTGACTTTAGTCGATATCCCGCTTACCTTCCTCACGTCAAGCACATTTGGTATTCTCGTGTATTTTATGGTTGATCTGCAGCGCACCGCGGTAAGCGCCCTTACTACACACAAGCCGCGCCGTATCTGACCCATATGATCAGGGACAAGTCTTGTGGGTTTCGTCTCTATCACACGACGCCTTCACTCATCGGTTGAATTTGCAGCATATTCTACCTCTTCCTTTTCACCTTTTCAATCACGATGAAGGCCTGGTTCCGTGCGGTCGCGGCAGCTTTCAAGTCTCTAGCTCCTGCTCAGACCGTTGCAGGAATCTCAGTCCTCATCCTATCCACTTATTCTGGTGAGTTTATCCTCACCGGCGGATTATTGTGATGAGACTCATCAGCTTCTCAATAGGCTACACAATCCCTAGGCCTACAATGATCGGAGCCCTGAGGTGGTTGACCTATCTTAATGCACGTTCTATCCCTCATCGTCTCGCTCCGTTTCAATACTGATTCTCTTGTTATCTAGCCTATTCGATTTGGGTAACGGCGGCGCATCTCATGCTCGGCTTCCGTGACTAACAAGCAACTCCAGATTCGAGGCCATCATCACGAACGAGTTCCGGACTCTCAATGGCAAATGTTCGATACTCATTCCTTCTGGTCCCGGTTACGAGAACGTTTCTCTGGCGAACCAGGTCTGTACCACCGTCGGCTCACAGTCTGGCCAAGCCGCCGTGAACGGCGCCCGATTTTTGAAGCTATCTTTTGGATTTAGTTACTCCAATACCTGGAAGGTACGTTCTGGGATGTTTCTTATTCTAACGTTATTTATCATTGCTCTACAGAACTTTGGAATCCTGATTGCCTTTACTATCGGATTGATCTCCTGCCTCCTAATCTTCTCCGAGTTCAACACCTCCATCGCCAACGAGACACCTATCGTCCTCTACAAGCAAGGCTCCAAATCCGCGCCAGTCGCCCAGCCTGGCGACGAAGAGGTCAACCAGAACGAGAAATCGTCACAGACCAGCAGCAGCGACGTGGCTCAGGTCGACGCCACCAAAGAACTGGCCACCACGGTCCCTATGACCGATATCTTCTCCTGGCAACACGTCAAGTATACCGTGCCGATATCTGGGGAGATCGACAGGACGCTTTTGTCGGACGTGACGGGATATGTAGCGCCTGGAAAGTTAACGGCTTTGATGGGAGAGTCCGGCGCCGGGAAGACTACACTCCTCAATGTTCTCGCTCAGCGTATCAGCACTGGAGTCGTGACAGGTGATATGTTTGTGAATGGCCAGCCCTTGCCAACAGACTTCCAGTCTCAGACGTACGCGTCGTACTCGATACGTTTTTTTGGTATTTTCCACTAATATCCTTACAGGGGTTACTGTCAGCAGACGGACACCCACATGCCCACGGCTACAGTCCGCGAGGCACTCTTGTTCTCTGCTAGGCTCCGTCAACCAGCCTCCGTTCCTCTTGCCGAGAAGGAGGCTTAGTAAGTTGATTGTTCAACTTTCTGAAGGAAGCTCTGACATCGGCGGCCTTGCAGTGTCGAGAAATGCCTAAGAATGTGTGGGCTGGAGGCATATGGTGATGCTGTCGTCGGCTCTCTAGGAGTTGAACATAAGAAACGCACCACCATCGGCGTCGAACTTGCAGCGAAGCCCAAGTTGCTCTTGTTCTTGGATGAGCCTACCTCAGGTCTTGACTCGCAGAGCGCGTGGAGCATTATGTCCTTCCTCAGGGATCTGGCGGATAGCGGCCAGGCTATTCTCTGCACGTATGTCCCTTTCTCAGTGTCTCCCAGGTCTCCTTCGACTCATTATGGCTTTCATCTAGTATTCACCAGGTATCTTTCCCATTCCGTTTTCGCCTTTCTCAGCGCCTAATTTTGTTCCGATAGCCTTCTGCCGAGTTGTTCCAGGTCAGTCACCCACTCCTCTCACCTTCCAGCCCAAGCTTACCCCTTGTTTTCCAGGTATTTGACAGGATGTTACTTCTCCGGAAAGGAGGCAAGACCGTCTACTTCGGTGACCTGGGGAAGAACGCGATGACCCTCATTAACTATTTTGAACGGAACGGTTCTCGTGAGTGTCTGCCCCATGAAAATCCGTGAGCACTTCAAGATCCTTTCTTGCTCCCATTCTCACGCCATGTTTCAGTGCAGAATTCATGCTTGATGTGATCGGCGCAGGAGCAACGGCTACAAGTGTCATCAACTGGCACGATGTTTGGCTCTCTTCAAACGAAGCTAGAAAGGTTCAACAGGAAGTGGACAACATCCACACAGAGGGCCGAAATCGCCCTGCCGTAGGAGAGACCTTCACGAGCGAGTTTGCAACTTCGTGGTTCATGCAGACAAGGCTTTTATTCTGGCGCAACGTTCAGGCCTACTGGAGAGATCCCAGCTATCTCATGGCCAAGATTGTCTTGAATATCTTCGGAGGTCTCTTCATCGGCTTTACCTTCTTCAAGTCAAAGGATACCCAACAGGGATCACAAAATAAGCTTTTTGTCCGTTTCTTTTTCTTCCGCACGAGCATCAGTGACACTGTTTCCTTAGGCGAATTTTATGGCTACGATTCTGAGGTGCGATGGATGATATTCTCCCTTTTTCTGTCTTGTCTAACTTTCTGTTCAGCGTTCCTCTCGCTAATCAACTGCAAATACCCTTCCTCGATACTCGGTCGATATATGAAATCCGCGAGCGTCCCAGTCGGATGTATAGCTGGACGGCCCTCATAACATCTCAGTTCCTCATCGAGATCCCTTGGAATATTTTTGGTTCCTCACTCATGTTCTTCTGCTGGTACTAGACCGTCGGGTTCCACTCGTCCCGTGCGGGCTACACCTATCTTATGATTGGTATTATATTCCCATTATATTACACGTCAATTGGACAGGTACGTCAGTTTTTCCATGTCCGATATCCCGGCGGATTGAACGGATTATTCTAGGCTGTGGCCGCGATGGCTCCCAACGCAGAGATTGCAGGCCTCCTTTTCTCGCTGCTTTTCGGTTTCGTGATCATGTTGTAAGTCTCTTTTATATACAAGGAGTGCGTCGCTTGAATCTCTGAATGCCTCCACAGCAATGGTGTCCTTCAGCCCTTCCGCCAGCTGCACTGGTGGCGCTGGATGTAAGTTCAAGCACACTAGCACACTATCTAGACACGCTCAACTTGCATCGCATTCAGGTATCGCCTTTCGCCCTACACGTATCTCATCGAAGGTCTCCTGGGTCAGGCCATTGGCCAACAGGAAATTGAATGCTCGCCAGTCGAATACGTCAAAATCAACCCTCCATCTGGCCAGACCTGCGGACATTACCTCGAGGCATACATTTCCTCAGTTGGCGGCTACCTCACCAATTCCGACGCTACAGCCAACTGTAACTTCTGCTCCGTCCGCACTACCGACGAATGGCTTGCTAACAACTTCAATATTTTCTGGCATCATCGCTGGCGCAACGTTGGGTTGCTGTGCGTGTACATCATCTTCAACGTGAGTTTCCGCCAGCGATATACCATTTGCTGAGTTTGACCATCCTCTTTAGAGCACTTGTATCTATCTCTTCACGTATCTATTCCGAATCCGCACGGGAAGTCTATTTCCATCATTCAAAAGATTCAAGAAAGCATCTTAACCATCCGACAATCCATCCACTCAATCACTTTCTGCTATGTCCACCATGACACGAACCTAGATATTATACATTAGACAGACTTTAATAGACATCACATCTGTGAAACTTGGAATCCTCAGAAATGACCCAAGACCGATTATCAGAAAGGAGGACTGAGCATTCTCGATCTCGAAGATTTCTCTAAATCTCCCCTTGGCGGGGCTACCCTAGGCGTGTGTTTCGGCGGACGTTGGTTTAACACCACAACAGCCTTAGAAGGGGAAGTCAGAGGGCGTGCCATCCAAGCTGGGTGCAGTGTGCAGTCCGACAGAGAGCGCGAAGCATCGTTCAGTCGAAACCTCGCCTTGGTCGACGTGTTGTCGGGAAAGATCGATTTTGACTCATTCCCAGGGCTCTCCGGGACACTGGTCTCAGATTCCGCAGGCGCAGAGTTCGACCGGAAAAATATGCGATGAGGTGGATCAGTAAACCGATTGTGGGTAACACGCAGCGGCTTCTGTGCGAGCGGAGATGAGACCGCCGGCGGAGCGGTGAGCTGGTGAGAGGCGGCGAGGTTAGACCTCTGCCTTCGAGACAAATTCAGAGAAGCAGAAGTCGGCGTCAAGGGGCGGCTGGAATATGCTGGTGGGAGTTTGGTTGGTAGCGTGAGGTGCGGGACGATAGAGATGCGCGAAAAGAATGAATCACCGCGCGGAGGCTTTTCACCAGTGACATTCCTCGGAGTGGGGCTAAGGCTGGCACTGCGGTCGGATTGGGGAGAGGTGCCGCAATAGTTTCCTGCCGTGTCAGCAAACCTCCCGCGAGAGCGGCGGCGTATCCAAGCCATAAGGGAGTTTTTCTCTGCCTGATCCATCGCAAAGCCGGCTTCTGTGCCTCCGCCAGGCGTGGTAGGAGAAGTCGAATTTTGGGCTATAGGTCCGGCGGGCGTTTGAAACAAAGGGGAGATGTAGAAATATAGGAAGGCGGCGAACAGAACGCCGATGATAACGAGGCCAACGACTGGATGTCTCGCTCAGTTCGAGTACATAAATGAACTTTCATGACTTACTGGACACCCCGCTCAACCGATGGTGTTTAGCAAAGTCCTGCCCGTCAATCGAAGTAGCATAGCTCATTGTCGGGGCGGCCATGCGGTACGAGGTAGACATTGGACAGAACCACCTTGTAAAGCTACGAAGGCGATAGGAGCAAAGCAGGAGATTTGAACCAGAGATGTAGTGCTATGGAGTGGTTGACCGTGGGTCGACGTCAAAGCACAAGCCCTCACATGAACCAGCGGGAGGCTGACCTGTAGTGAAGCGCATTGCATGTCCTGATTGAAGGAAACGAGTCGCAAAGAAATGTACCCGTGACATGCGTCCTGGCCTTTGTGTAAAGACGAAATTGCCCGAGGCCAGTGATTCAAGCATAGAGAAGATTATTAGACGGGTTACCCGGGAGCAGGCAGGAGAAACAAATTGAGCCAAGAGTAAGCGCCTCCATGATCATGCTCCTAGTAGAACCAGCCATCGATATTGTGAAGTGACTTACACGGCCGCGGATTATAAGGTGGATGCCGCGTGGGATATATGTATACAGTATTCGGTACTTGGGAGCTTATAGAAATGAATGATTTCAAGAGCCAAGCATGTTTGGGGTTGTCCGAGTCGTTCACAAGCAGCAGCGATCGCTAGGAAGCGATGTCGCGCAAAAAGGCGGTGAGGAAAGCCTCACAATCAAAACAATTGTTGTCTATACATTCAAGCAACATTCAAGTTCATTTGATATTCATTTGATTGTCGTCTGGAATCTACAGTCTACTACTAGTACTACTAGTACACAGATATCTTGCAACTAAAAACTTGGGTGAGAAACGGAACCTGGTGGGTAGATCATGTCGATTCTTTCTGCGCTCGCTGGTGGTAGTGCGTCGAAGGGGCAGAAAATACTAAGCCTCTAGCCCTTGCAATGTTGCTTGGGCAATAGAGTGCAACTCAATCATCCCTCGGAGAAGATCGAGAAAGGCCGATTTAGAGGCGCCGGCGAACAACTCGCAAGTCCTCTTCGACCATCAGCGCGATGACTGGCTGAAGCCAAGATATCTGTGACAGCAGAGGAACTGGGCTCTCCGAATAGCAACGAGGAGCCACTGTGCGAACCAGACGAGGGTATTTCCTGCCCATACGTGAAGTGGGTCGCCGGTATAAGCGCTGCCCCAGCATAGATCTCATACCCGCGTTTGAACGGTTCCGCAAGTCTGCGATGCGAATCATGCTTAAGATTGCTGAGGGACTGAACAGGACTGGGGACGAAACCCGGAGGGAGTTGGTTCACGACGATGGGTTCGGGTGAGTGGGTTCGGGTGAAATCCGGAGGTTGATTCCCTGAACGCGAAGAGTATACCTCAGGAAGGTCGAGTGCGTTGGCATGGTCGGGAGTCAGCAAGACTTTGTCCAGAACAGTGGTCGCTTCAGAAGAATTGCTTGGTGAACGTGACTACATCGGGAAACCCGTAAATCTTTCCATCAAGGTAATCGATGGAGACATAGAACTCACCGGGGGCTCAATGTCTATTCCGGGAACGGTCGCATTGGAAGCTGACCGCTGAACTGTGACTCGAGCTTCAGACACTGAGGGACTGGGACGCTGGTCTGACGAGGAAGGTGGTTGCAGTCCAGGAGATGGAGCGGGTTGGCGATAGATGTTGGCCACTGAAGAAGAACGGGGAGGTCGTCCTGCAATTTGAGCGCTATCTTCTTCCGATTTCACAGTCCGGTAAATAGACACATGCTTGGTAGACGTTGCATTGGATCTGGTGTGTGAAGTGTCCGAAGGAAGTGGGCGAGGGCCTCCACTAACACGGGGAGAACGAGCTCTGGCCGAATTGTGAATTGTATTGCTCTCGACAGGAACCTTGGATTGGGCGTATAAGTAGGGTAACAATGGCAGCAGCTTGGAGAGCAATCAGCATTGCGTACCTGTGAACGCTGTGACTCACTCGCGTATGTCGGACGAGCGGAATGTCCAGCTGTCGACGAGTATTTCCTCAAGGGCTCGATCGAGCCACGCGAGATGGTGGATAGTGCTGGAGTATCTCGGGCCCCGTTCTTGCGTACCCTAGAAACGGCATCGAATCCGGCAGCGCGATCGCTGCGCCTCGGCACAAAAGGGGCGTTAACGGAGACCGTCGGTGTAGTTCTATTGCCACGGTGGCCATAACTCTTCTCCGCCGGGGACACACCCTTATCTTTCTCATAACGAGATTGATCAACATGTGGAGTCTCCCACCTGGCCTCTCTACCACTATCCCTCGGAACGCTGAAGTCTACGGGAGAGTTCAGTTCATGAGGAGCTGGCAACGAGATGTGTGCATCGGGGCCTAGGGTTGGAATATAGCCTTCCGGCGGAAGCGAGTGGTAGTTGGAACGATGCGAAAGTGTGGGACTTGGCGAACGGACTTCCATGCGCGGAGTACGGGGAGGACTCTGAGGAGGCTCGTGCGGGCGATGACCAGTGCGAAGGATAGAGGTGGGTTCACGGCTGAGTGGTTCTTTCTCCTTACCATTCTGCTGGGGAGCTACACGCAGTGAAGGGACTAGGGCTACTTTTGGGAGAGGCAGAGCACTAAGTGGAGTTTCTGGGGAGTCTACTTTTTCGCTGCGGGTGGTGCGAGATCCGAAGGGACACTGTAAGACTGGCAGGAGGGCCGCAGGCAGAACCAAAGCTCACCTGTCTGTGTGGCTTAAACTTTGCGATGGAGATTTCTCCTTCAGGCTGGCCGTCACTTCTTCCTCTTCATCCGCGTTTCTTTGCATCTCGTATGCGTACCACCGTCCTTGCTCTACTCCTTCTCTCCAGCCCTCCCGTCTTCCTTCCTCCCTGGCCACCTCGATCGCACGCTGAAGTACCAGCTTTCGGATCTGCTTCCGGTCTTTAAACCCCCTCTCTTCTGCTTCAGCGCGCGCTTGTTCAGCATCATCCAAAAACACTTGGGCTTTGAGAATCTCTAATAAATAGCCGAACGTCAAACACGTTGAATTATTTACTCGTTCAAATTACCTTTCTGAGCATACTCGAGTTGTATTTTATACATCGCTAATTCAGTATTAGCGCGCGCCAGATCGCCTTCTGCTCGAAGATGTGCATCTCTGATGCTCTTTACACGTCCAATTAGGGCCTCGTTGTTCTTCGCCAGTGCTCGTTCGGCAGCATCGGCTCGGGCGGTCTCGTTTGCCAGGAGACGCAGAACTGCGCGCATGCCCGTACCACTCCCGCTTCGAGAACGACTGGGTGATCGCCTTTCCTGGCGCTCCTCGTCTCTGGCCTGAGAGAGAAAATCGGCAAATGAGTGCCCAGTCCTCGCTTTGGCCTTGCCCTTCAGCAGTTTATCAAGTCCTTCAGTTGCACCTCCAAAATGATGGCCGCTGGTAGTCGCTGGGAGCGGTGCCTTTGGAGGAAATGAGGGGATAGGTGGATGGTTCCGCGGCCGTCGAGATAGTGAATCACTAGAGAGTGTGGACGAAGAATGTAGGGATTCTTCTGTCCGCGCTGGCCACATGTCCGGCTGTGTGGAGAAGTATGATCTACGTTGGATGTCACTACAACGTTGGAACTTGATCTTCGAAGAGATATGTACTTACTGGTCATTGTGGCCTGTCACCTCCATGAGGATGATCCTGGGCACAAAAAGTATGCAGAGCTGAAGAAGAGGGAGTAATCAACACTGAGGTGGGGCTGCATGAGAAGACGATAGCTAGAGTAATATGAGCCTGAGGAAACTCACGGATGATTGCCTCGAGGACTAGTCATGGTCCATTTGAAAAGGTAAAAGTGAATGCAGCTTTTTCCGCCCTGAGCAATGACCTATATCTAGGCTACCCAAGGTGCTGCTTGGTCGAGATGCGGTGAAAGGGAGCGTGTTCGTGACGCTGCCGTGATACACGTGTTATAAACGTTGCACGGCACTTCAAGCTTGGAGTGTCGGCGCGTGATACGCGTCAAACCATACATAACATAGAGCGACAGGACCTCACGACAAATGTCGTAGAGCCCTGAGAAAGGAAAATGGTATGGAAAGCACGGAAGCTGCCAGGTAACGAACGATAAGTGCTTCCGATGTGAAGCCAAAGATAGGCGAAACTGGCATAGATCAGAGAGAAGAATTGTGCTGAATGACGACAAATCAGAGAGACTAGTTGACATGGCTTGGAAACCGACAAGAATGACCTTCCATGGCAAGTTAGCTGAAGCGTCGATTGGTACCCAAATATTGTCATTCCGACGATGCAGTGCTGAGCAGCACCTGGAGTGAACAACAGACATCCAAGATGGTGAATGGATGGGATCAGGTGGCCACGAGGTTTCGACTGGGACAAGAAATGGTATTGGATTGGCAAGGGGGAATGATAATACACATGCAAAACATGGCGTATAACACAAGAGAGAAACCTTCGTCACCTGTAGGATCTAAAGTGAAGATGCAATTAGCACAGCTGGCTCATGTGCGGAAGCGAGGGGGTTGATAAGGGTCAGAGAGCTAGGTAAAGGGTGTCGGCATGATTGAGCAGCGGTGTCTAGTCGCTTCTTGGAAACACGGACCATAGCATGGATCATCACAAGGAGAAAGTTGTAGAGAAAAAAGAAAAATCTATGAAACGTCGGCTCACCTGAGTTACTTAATGAGTGGGATGATGGACGAGTGAAGGCGGTGGTAAGTCCGAGTAGAAGGTAAAACCAGGGGAAGGCTATGATGGACCATCGTGATCTAAGGAGAGGCACTCGTTGTCAGAAGCTTGTCGTAGAGACGATGATACAAGGAGATGAGTTCAGAAGGCTAGGTACATATTTGTCGGCATGCTTTAGCAGCGGTGTCTAGTCGCTTCTTAGAAACACGGACCATAGCGGATATTCATCCCTGTGGGGCAACGACAGAGGAGACTCACCACGTGCGAAGGGAGGCACCTTGCAGTCCTGGTTCCATCGTCACCGTGGTCCGGAGAACACCACTGCAAGGACGCGATAAATCGAAAATTTATGGGGAAGGATCGTGGGAACAATCGTCAACAGCACGTGGCGACCACGCTTTCGACTCGCAATGGCATTCTCACTGTCAGTCACTCGCACTTGAAGTTCAAAAACACGTCCACGAAAGCCGGGCTCGCTTGAATCTGTAAACCTGCAGAAGCGGTATCGACAGGGATCCCAAATAATTTACCCCGATGACTGTGCAATTGCGGTGCAACGGGGAAAATGGTGCGCCGTTCGCCAAGTGCTCGGAATTCAGAAGGAGTGGAATACATAGTACTTACCAACACTGCAACAGGATCTTGAGTCTACTCTAGTCGTGTCTCATGTCCAAGCGTGTTCAGCGGCCATAGGCCACCGTTAGCCATTTCACGTAGTGATGGCTGTGCGCAAGACCTGAGTCGGGTTTCAACGTGGCTGATTGCTCGGGGGAGATGAGATAACTGGTGAGACTCATAATTCTGCGATGCTGACAAGATGTTTTGCAGGATTACCACTTTCGCCAACTCTCATGTTACGTTGGGATTCGAAACTACTCCTTGTTTGGGCCATGAGATTGAGTGGTTGCCGCAATCACTATCAGATCTATTTCGCACTGACCCATCGACATCTGGCGCTTCGTGGGAGGACATCTTGCGCCCGTAACGGTTCCGTCAGGTCAATGATGGTCACCCGTCCCATTTTTCTACTGCGGAAAATGCCTCGAGCATTTTGAATAAAGGCGATACAGGAAACGGGGTGACTCTCTAATATCCTCTGGGTTTTTCTCAGTCAGCAGCGGACACTACCACTCGAAGAGCCACAGACTTGCTACTTAACATCATCAGCCCCATTCTTCACGCTCCCTGTACCATGAGCAGCCAATCCAACTCGGGAACCGTGAAGTCAGGCTCTGGAAGTACTTCTGTCAAGGGGGGATCCTCGTCGTCAGGCGCCGTATTCTTCTAGACCGTCGCACCATTACCCGCCTCACTATGCGCGTATACCACACCATAAACCCCACCTGATCGCCATCACCGAACGCGTAACGCGTATTTTTGCGCATCATTTCACGGCGCCACCGTGTCGGCGTGTTCACTGTATCCTCAGACATCATGCAACCTCGGATCTCGGATGCCATCGCTCTCTTACCATTAGAGACGCAGAGCTTGTAGGAATGCACTATCTATAGCTAGGGGTGTTATTCTAGTTTGGATTGGGAAGGGGCGCCGTCTGCAGACTATAGTACCAGCCAGCTACCATTACCCTGAATAATTCTGTACCTGTCACCTGTGCCACAGAATCAGAGACTGCCGCGCCGCACCACGTGGCTCCGTTTGATCTTGTCTGAAACCATTGGTCCTCCTGGGCTACTCGGTTCTTTTCTACTCTTTTCTAGTCTCTCCTAGACAGACACCATCATAGACTCCTCACCGTCGTTGTATGAGATTCTCGCGATACAAAGGTTTACTCATAGAGGGACCGGTCACAGGTCGAACACCATCACTCATAATCTCTTTCTGTAATTCTTTTCTCCCTCCCCTCAATCTTGCCGTGGCCAACGAAAAACCGAATACTGCTTTCGCTGCAACTTTCGGCGTTACATGCACCTGATCAAATGGTTCATATCTTCAGATTCAGTTTGAACCAGACTTTCTCTCAACTTAGCATCGTCACAACGAAAGATTACATATGATCTACAATATAAGCTCTACGGACTGTTGCTCTGGAAAGATCGAACTTGAATGGGCTTGGATGATTGGTCCCACACCTCGCTTTACAATGTCTACTTGGTGTCTGAGAGTCCTCGCGATGTCGAAACATCTATGACCCTTCAGTTGAACCTTGCGATCAAGCCCAGGCTTTCGATGCTTTCCTGACCTCGACGCGAAGGTGTGATTCCTCTAGGCCTTTAGGCTTTTACTGGGAAGTTATTTGTTCACTACACTCGCAACTGTGATCATCAGTCACTACACACTCGAACCACGTGAAGGTGGTCGCGATTTTGTCGAATCGTTTCAATTTGTGCATTGGCACAGGAGATCACTGGACCTACTCCACTTCTATGCACTGCCGGTTATCTAAAAGGTTTGTGTTCACGTCGGTGATTGGTTTTGATTGCGGCTGCTGGTGTAGTAGGTTTCTTACGGATCTGATTCATGCAAAGACCTTCAGCTTTCAGTCTTGTAACCACATCGCAACGTCTGCGTCATTAACCAGTTATTACGAAAGTTTATCAGATGATCGCGGAAGATTCCCCTCTGTAGTACCCTCTGCCCAAGGTCAATCAATGGCGCCACCGTATATATCCGTGCCGAGGTGCAAAGCTCGGCGAACGTGAGTCCTTACACTGCCATGTACTCTGCTCGCATCTAAGCATCCAATAAGCTTACTTCCAACAGGACATTAATGATATCTGGGCGCTGAGCTGACCTTTGTTCAACTGCCGGTGAGATTTGTCATGACGAGATCATTAAAAAAGCGATACTCAGGGCGTTCCCTGTGGGTCATCTGGGCCTGCCATGCTAACGACAAAGAGCAAGACATGCCACGGATCATTCTGGTCAGTATGGTCATTGGTATCCCCATATAGCTGGAAGGCGACACATCTGCCACCAAGTTGACGAAAACTTTTTGCCCTACGACCACTCAGTACCATGGCGAAACGCGTCCAATTTGCAGAAGTCAATGCCAGCTACTCTCCAGACCCTCCTACGCCTTCACCCACTCTCTCTTTCTCATCGCTGCCCTCTTCCTCCGACCCACCAACACCACCAGTCAATCTGGCTCCTCGGATTCACCCACGCTCCACGTACGATCTCAAGCAGAGCCCTCTGCCTAGCTTCCCTCCCGACGAAATGCACATTCACTTCCTCCTCGCCTTCGCACCGTTCGGCGCACCCGCCCTCCAATATGACATCACGAGCCCCCCTACGCTCCTGTTAGGCAGCCAAATATCACTGGATACGTTTCATGAACCTGCAACCGAACCGTCCCTGCACAGTCTCACAATCATATATCCGAACCTACTATCACCTATCACCGTCATCTCGGGCGACGTTGGGCACGTCACACTGTCCGATGTCCTCCATGCCATCTACCACGAACTTCGCATGCCGACAACAACAGCGGAATATAAAAGCCTGCATGCCGATACCAGGGAGGACGTCGACGTCGCCTATTTCCTGCGATGCAGACGCTCGGGAGACGAGACACGTCAACTCGAGCGAGGGATAAAACGAGTTGACCTTTTGATGGGGAGAAATCGATTCTTCGGTCTGTCGGCAACACTGCATGGGCCGGATATCTGGGAGCTCAACGTTCGCTGAGCTTTGTGATGGGTCCGAAGATTGTTCAAGATTGTCATTTGGACGGAGGTGTGTCAGCTGAAAAGGTCAAATTTGATCAGTCGCGGAACGTTTGGGCGCCAAAAAAGTAACTACTTACCTTATCCTCTACTTATTCTCCATGGGCTCTATATCTCACAGGCACGGTTCTTTGGCAGACATGATGTCTACTAACGGAGCTTGTTAACTACAGTCGGAATAGCTTGTTCGCATTGTAAATGTATAACGAACAATATATTGTGTATGAATTCAAACATTGGATGACAGTCGCGGTCTCCCATTATCGAACCCTGTATGAGCAAGCTGTGGCACGAAGGATTTTGCTTCAACGATTGAAAGAAATAAATGCCCCTGCTGCGATCCTTTCTTTTCCTTTAACAGCACGACGACGCCTTGACGGCAGATCCAGGCGCTTTGTGGCGCGATGCTCCCGCACGTGTGTAATTAAATAACGTCATCACAGGCATATGTACGCCTCCTAAAGTGCTCCTAGGGTGCTCGGAACTATGTCGGAAGTGCGCATAATGTCCCTTTTTATACCATGGACCTACCTCATCTTTTTTGCAGACACCTGTCGACCAAGTTGTTCTTGGAGTCACCCCTGAGCCCGAACGCAAGGTGTGCAACGTTGTCTTGCATACCTGTCCTGTGTCCACATTTCAATGTTTTAGGGGTTCCCTGCTGCCTGGCTGACGCCCATAGCCAACAAGAATGTGATCGATATCGCTCACTGGAACAGGGAGCCCGCCCCAGTAACTGATCCACCGCCGAGGACTTACTTTTCCGTTGAATGGAATCGGTTCTACGGTACGAATTTCCTCACGCTCTGGAAGTACGGCGTCGAAATATTTGGCCTCATCCTGCGCCTCTACTTCGGCGTCGAGGGATGCATAGTCCCGGTCGCATATATCCCCAACTATCCGGAAGAGACATTTGTATTCACCATCGCTGGCCCATGTGATACCGAAGGGAAGAAGAATTTTTACATCTTCAACTACGACACTCCAGTCAGCGCGAACGCGCTCCACATCTGCGACCCGCGTTCTCTAGTGTTGCCGACTTTCACCTGAACCGCAGGCCGGACCAGTTGATACCCGTTGCGCCATGGGTCAATAACGAGGCAGAGACCACCGAGGCCCTTATCAAGTGTGGGTTTCAGAAGCGAATTGTGGACGAGTTCAACTTCAGTGAGAGTAGCGACAGTGATGATTGATATGAAAGTAGTAATATAATTGCGGCGGTATTATTCCTGATAATGCTACCCCTCTCTGCCCAAAAACACGCTACAGAAACCCCTATAACTTAGTCTACTGTCTGTTAGTATCAGCACAAGAAACTGCCTGTCTTCCAAGACATGCAAAAAGTGCGAACCTGGGTGCTGGAGTTGATCATGAGTTGGAAGGCGGGATATAATTCTGTTCGAGTCTGTCGGTGCTCATTACGCGCGCGTATTCTAAGAAAAGCCTAGACGCGGGTCAGCCCCTACAGAACGATGCTCATATGTGGCGCAGTAGTTTTACCTGAACATGTAGGCCGTGAGGTCCTCTCGTCTCCAGTAATGGAGACTCCAGTCCCGGCCAGCCGATGCGATCTTGTGTGCCAGCTCATCGTGTGCATTTTCGCCGTGAAGATCGCCTCGGAAAAAGAGAAGAGAGTCGTACAGGTCCGAGAGATCGACTTGAATCGGGATATAATGTACCCAGGGCATTATTCGATCCGCGAACCTGCCATCAGACATGAGGAACAGCGCAAGCCATGTGGGTTTGAGAAACGCACCATTCGGGATAAATCGTAGCTTTGAATATTAGTGAATTAGAGGTAATAAGGCGTTTGAACCGACTCGACCAGCCATTTCCGTCGATCTGGAGGCAAAAATCAGTCAGGCGCGCGTCGCAAGCAAACACGATGCCACTTACATCCATAACATATCTGTAGTTACCAGCAGCCTTGACGTTCTGTGGTTGTCTAAACTCGAACACCTCCTCCAGCTCCTGACACGTCTCCGGCGCACAACTCCCCGGTCTCCGCGCATACGCAATATCCAAAGTTGCCGGCGCATACTTCGCCTTCCTAATCTGCACCGGCTCACCCACTCTCCTCTTTGCATCCTTAACCGGCATCAGCACGGTAAGATTCGCATCCAGCCCATGGGTCGCCCACTCTACCAGCCGTATGCGATGCGAGTCCCTCCAGCGCGTTTTCTTCGCATGCCACATCCCTGTGTTACTCCCGCGCCACTGTAGTCGATCATCGAACTTGTCCTCCCACTCAGGGTCATGCGACCGCGGCATGATATCCTCAATCCAGTTGATGGGCATTGCGGCGATGATGTCATGGTGCAGGAGTGTCGGGCTGTACGAGAATTGTGGGACCATATAACGGTGCGGTACTGGGCCCTTGTGGTGCGAAAGAAACTGTCCATGCTGCAGGAGGAGAGAGGGGTGTTGGCATGGGTCCATGGCGGCGCGGTGGTCAAAGATGAAGGATTTGGTAGACGATGGCGTAGCGCGGGCATCAAAGTCAATGGGATAACGCCGCGCGGGAGACGAGGGGTCGCAAGCGGCAGTCCAGCCAAATAGTTTGACGGGGGGTGGATCATTGATGTCAAGGACTGGAGGATTGGTTCATTAGAAAAGAGGAGAAACGCGAACGAGGAACGCACATGTGCCGGCGGCTGCATGCTTCAGCGCCTGCTGCTTCAGCTCAATATCCGTCGGGAGGTTCGGGTTATCGTGCGGCGAGAATATAGCGCGAAACGCGGGAAGGAATTGGGTGACGTCCTCAAGAAGGTCAATGATCTCGTACGCGCCGCCTGCAAGATCGTGATGAACTTTGGCATTGCCGGGGAGCGAGGAATTCACGAGTTCAATGGGCCCATCTGCGGTCTTTCCTATTGTGTACGAGTCGGGGTGGGCCTCCCATGCCGTTTCAATCGCCTGCAAGTCCTTCGGATCCATACCCCAGTAGGGCTCCAGGTCCTTGTAAATCTGGTCGTACTCGTCTGGCAGCTGAACATGGTGCTTCGTGACATAGGCCCACCTGTGAAGATTAGGATTCTTGAATTCACAAGGCACGAAAGTGGAAACACACCAGTGGTCAAAGCCAAGTGGTGGTGGGCGCTTATACCGGCGTTTATATTCAGTAACTGCCTCCGTGAGGGTTTTGCTTGATCTAGCCAGCTTGGCATTCCATTCTGCCTCCGCATTCTCATGCAGCTCAAAGATCGGGTGAGGGCCGTTGAAGTTGACTTCCAGGAGTCCGTTGTCTCGATACCAATGTTTTTGAAGTGGAATGGTTGTTGAGAACTGATCATGGTCGCGACCGGCGCGAGCTTCGGCCGCGACAACACGCGTCTCCTGGGCCCATTCAGTCCGCATCACCCGCGGATGTGTTCCAGTAACGGGTGGGTCATGGCCTCTGGTGAACTCAACCTGTAAGTGGTAACCAGACGCGGCGTCCTTGAGATATCCTGCCAAAAGTACCGCAAAAGCAAGAATGGAAAGAATGAGAACTGGCCGTCGGATAGAACGTCGAGGAAAGTGTGTCAACATGGGCAGCTCGACGTCGTGCGGCGAAAAAAAGAGCGAAGAAAGCGAGCAAGCGGTCGCAAAAACTGTAGGAACGGACAACAGGCCCCAGGGACGGGAAATATCCGATCAATAATTGCAATTGCAATTGCGTCTCACTCTCCTTTCTTGTCCCCATACTTGGGGACAGGCAAGGAGACAATGGGGCACTGGTCTGACCCGGTAACAGAACGGGATTCTGTTACCTGGTCTCCCAGATACTTTGGTTCAACCTGTGCAAAATTCCGCGAAAGGGGTCGCGTATGACATCGGTTGGAGTCGGCGACCCCAACTGAGCGCTGAGACTCGAGTACGCCTTTTGCCATCTTCATCTGACTCACCTGATCACCTGAGAAGTAGTACGCGCCGGCTCCACCTCCCTCCCACCATCCACATCTCCAGGCCATCCTTGTCAATAATGGTCCAATACTTCGACGAGATCCCCTCGTTCCTCCTCCCTTGGATCGACAAGCAAAAGATATTCTGGGTTGCTACAGCCCCACTCACGGCCGACGGGCTCGTCAACCTCTCGCCCAAGGGCATGGAGGGCTCGTTCCGTGTAGTGAACGGCAATCAAGTTTGGTATGAGGACCTCACTGGAAGCGGTCAGCTACCTACCCCTATTCTCCCAACCTGATACTGATCTTGCAAACAGGCATCGAAACCGTCGCCCATGTGCGCGAGAACGGACGAATTACCGTCCTGTTCAATGCTTTCGAGGGACCGCCCAGGATTCTTCGGTTGTATGGCAAAGGTAAGTTTGCAACTTGATGGTGGCGTGTCTCACCGAACCATATAGGCACCGCCTATGAATTTGGGACGCCGGAGTACGAAGCTCTTCTTCCCCCGGAAAAGCGCATGATAGGCTCACGGTCCATCATCATGATTGATGTGTTTAAAGTCGCAACGGTACGTCTACACCGCTTGCAAGGCCGTGCACGACTCATTCCGACATGACTTTTTCTTGGCTCTTCTCAACTCATCCAGTCGTGTGGCTACGCCGTCCCCTTCTTCACCTACAAGGCCGAGCGCAACCGCCTCTTGAGCGTCGCCCTACCCCGAGAGCGGGCTGACGTCGACGCCGAAAACGGTGTCAATGCTGACTCCTGCGACGCGCCTCCTCGGCCCGAAACGGGGCTGAAGCGCTACTGGTTCGTGCGGAATGCGCACAGCCAGGATGGGCTACCAGGTATGCTGAGTGGTCACGATTCCTTCACAGGCTTCAGCCCTCCCAAGGATGGCGTAAAGCCGGATGATGAGAGTGAGAGGCACGCCATTAGGGTGGGCGAAGTGAAACTTGTCGCGGCGTTCCTGACGGGCGTCTTGCTCACGGCGTCATACATGAGGCTCGTCAAGGCAAATTGATACCCTGGTCCTTGGTAACCGCTGGGGACGAAATATGTAAGAGCCGCACTAGGTTGTTTGCTATGAATGTACAGTACATACCATGTCTATGTATGTAACCTTTTGTACGTCCAACTAGATTTGATTTTGTCGTTGTAGCCAGAATAGCTAGCGTATTTAGCTTTCACAAGGTTCAAATATGTAGAAATTTGAAGAATCGGAAGCTTCGCGACAGTCAAGGCACTGGTGATGTAGCGCCACATTTAATTTGGAGCGAATAATGGACGTTTATTTCAGTCACACCCACTTTTACTAGATAAGTTTCCTTTCCGGAACATGAAATGTGAGTATGCGATAAATGCACAGTCAGCGAATTTCTCGAAGGCGGATGATAATGTCAGGTCAAGTGTACCCTGCATGCAGTATTCATGGCGTATGGCGGTTAGGCTTGTACAGATTTCGGAAAACAGAAAACGCACCTCGAGCTCTATCCGAGGAGCCGACTCATTCTTCTGGATAATCGTGAAAAGTAATGCAAGGCGTCGCTTTATCGCAACATGGATATGGTATACAAATGTGACAAAAAGAATCGCCGTGCGCTGTCGATCTTTGCCCTCAGTCCTCTGATGCAAAAACATGGTACACAACTCTCCCGAGAGCGCCCAGACCACTGCCCCATGAAGGATCGGGGTGCGTCAACCCTTCTCTGCAATAATGCAAGTCTCATTGGGAGGTCAGTTTTTGGCACCATTCCGGATTTACGAAGTGGGGATCGCTGTAGCCACAGTCTGGCCAGGTATTGTTATATGCACGTCGAAGCCGGGAGATCTGTAGCAATCTGTCCTGCGCAGTTAGAAAGAATTGAAGTTCAGAGATTCTGGCAAACTGTATAAGACTGTATACAGTATAGTGCATCTATGTTTGTCTCTCGGTCGGCAAATTTAAACAACGCGAAACACGACTCCCACACGACCCTGATCTTATTATAACCTGACGAAATCTCTGACGATAACTTACACGCGACTTACGGCCTGAAACTGACCTGACCTTTTTCCAGTCCAGACGGGCTACAATGTCTGTCTCTATGGCTCTCTCTAGCCACCCGGACATCTCACTCGGCAGCGACTCGTTTCTCGCCACTCCGGGCCCAGAGGGCAAGTCTTGGAGCGATGCACCAGAAACACCGATCTCAACACGTCCGAAGCGCACCACTCGCGCCAGTATAGCTGGTACGAAGGGTGCGCCACTCACGCTGCGCGACCAGGAAAAGGTGCGTCGTCTGAGCCGTGCTCATGACGTCGTCGACGCTGACCTTTGGCTACATACATAGCACATCGATAACTTGAAAAAAGAAAACTTCAGCATCAAGCTGCGTGTGCATTTCCTGGAGGAGCAGCTGGCAAAGCTCGCACCGGACCAGATGGACGCCGTCCTCAAACAGAACATCAGCCTCAAGATTGAGGTCCAGCAGCGAGGAGTGGATTTGAAGAAGTCCAAGAAGCTCATCATGGATCTCGAGCGCGAACTTGATAGGCTGCAACGTGCGGGCGGTGGAAGTCGTAGTCGCGAGCGGGAACTGGAGGAGAAGTTGGAGGAACGCGAACGTGAGCTGAAGGAGCTGAGGCGGAGGAGGGCTGGGGAGGGCGTGGATGAGGAAGTGGTCAGGGAGCTGGAGGCACACAACGCCGAACTGGAGGAGGAGCTGCACGATGCCAAGGGGCTGCTGGAGGAGAACATGGATGAGATCGAACGGTTGAAGGAGATTGTAGAGAGGAGAGGTGATGCGTCGATGGCAGAGAGCTCAAGCGGCGAGGGGAGAAGGGAACGCCTGAAGCGGAGGGTTGAGGAGCTAGAGGTCGAGAATGAGGAGCTAAGGTTTAAGATTGACGAACAGGCGATGATCGTGTCGCGGACCGAGGACGAGAAGGACGACTTGGCGGACGAGATCAACGGCCTTAGATTGGATTTGGAGGAGGTCCAAAGGAGGCGAGAGGCGGAGGCTGTGGAGCGGAGCGAGAGCCGCGCACAGATATTGGAGGAGAGGGAAGAGAGGGAGGCTGTGGAGGAAGATTTGAACGCACTCAGGGACAGGCTGGCCGCCGTGACAATAGAGCTGCAACAGAAGGAGGATGACATCGAGCGCAAGGCGCGCGAAAACGAGGATCTCGTGGCAGAACACCATCGGATCCTCCGGGACGTCGAAGACGATTGGAGAGGCGAGTGCGAGGAGGCGCGGGGGCAGGTGGAAGAATTACGCGACGTACGTTTCACATATCTCATCTTTGCTTTTGCTCACGTATTCACGTATTCACAGGCTCTTGTTGAACGAGAAACAGAATCAAAGGATCTACGACTACACATAGCTGAGCTCGAGGCTCAGTATCAGGAGGCACATGTGAAGTTCGAGGCAACCCTTGCACATTTGGAGGAGGAGAGCGAGCAAAAGGACGTGAAGCTTGAGCAGATGACCGCTGCTATGGAGAAGCTTTCGGAGGAAATCTACTCGATGGAGGACGAAAATGATCGGCTCAAGGAGGATACGATTCGCCTGCAAGATGATGAAGCGGCTGAACGAGAAAGGCTTGAAGCGTTGGTTGCAGCGCTAAAAGAGGTATGTTCCATTCGGCATCCTATTATTTTTCACGGAGCTGACATAGCGTAGAAAATTACTTCACAGAAGAATGATCTGCAGGAGATGACAGATATGTACGAGGCCTGCAATTCAGAGATCCACGCACATCGAGCACGACAGGAAGAACTCGCGCGACATGCCGAGGACCTCGTCGACGAGATTGAGCGGGAACGAAAGGCAAAGGAGCGCGCAGAAGCCGACCTTGACGCTGCTGAGAAGGACCACGACGCTGAAATACGGCGCGAACGGCGCGCCCTTGACGGCAAGGAATCTGCACTCCAGAGTGCTCTGGCGGATCTCGCACGCACACAGTCGCTGCTCTCCCAGCGTGAATCCGATCTCACGGCTGTGCAGACTGCGCTGCAGACGCTGGAGACAGAATCGAAGCGACTCGGCGAGACACACACGACGGCGCGGTTCTCGTTGCAGCTCGAGACGGACCGCTTGAAGCGCGATCTGGAGCGGATAGAGAGCGAACTCACCAGGGCGCGCAAGGAGCTTGACGAGCGGGATTCGAAGGGCCGTGATCGCGACGGCGCGCTGGACAAGCTGCATGCAGAGAATAGGGACCTCGCGAGCCAGCTAGCGGCCCAGACGCAGGCGCGGCTAAACATCTCGGAGAAGCTCGACGGGGTACAGGGGGCGCTGAAATCAAAGGAGGCTGAGGTCGCTGCGTACAAGGCGAAAGTTGCAGACTTGGAGCAGAGGCTGAGTAAAGACCAGAGGTCGTTGCTTGCGGCCGAAAGCCAGTATCGGGATCAGCTGACGGAGAGAAATACACTGTTGTTGACGGTGTATCAGTATTTGGATAAGATTGTGGGGGTGGAGAAGACACCGGTGAGTATGGACATTTCTTCTTGCTATGAGCGCTTTTACTGAATTCACTCTACCAACAGAAAAAGAGCGGCCAGGCAGAAACGAAGCCGTTTACGAATTTCGGCGTTTTTCACGACAATCTCATCACGAGACTCAAGGCCCTCAGCCATATCCAAAGCGAGTTCGACAAGCGATGCAAAGAGATCGAGGGCCGATTCCAAGAGAAACTCAACGACATGCGGAAGCAGCTTGATAATCGGTGGAAGCAGATCGACAAGTTCGAGGCCAGTGTCAAGGTGTACGCGGAAACCAAGGTCACCTGGCGACGGAAGCTTGCTGCGAAGGAGGGAGAGCTTGAAGCAATCAAGGTGCGTGTTCACTCAATACATCTTCACAGAGGGACCTACGCTGACGCCTAGCTCAGGCAACGAACGCAGAAATGGCTATTCAACTTTCTGGAATCAAGCGTCCTGGTCAGACGGATGCGATGGAAGTACGGTCGCTGACCACAAGAGCGGCGAATGCTGAGCGGCGGCTCAATAACGCCCAGAACCAACTCATCGCGACGGAGGAGAAAGTGGCGGCTATCAACCAGAAGAGCGCAGCTGCCGATGCGAAGTGGGAGGCCCGAGTCAAGGAATACGAAGCCAGGCTGAAGGCGGCGGAGGAGCGGGTTAAGAGGGAAAGGCAGGGCAGCAAGGAAAGGGTTGCCGAGTTGGAGAACAACCTCAAGTGTGTTTTGCATCTTTTCTATCTTGCAATAAAGCGATGTGCTCATCATCTCTTGTGTTTTTTTTTGTAGGAGCATTCAGCGACAGCTTGAGATTGCACAGAAACGGAATCAACAACTTGGAGAGGTCATTGAAACCAACAAAGTTTCCACCGGTTCTTCATCTGGATCACTAACTCCGAAGTAGAATTTTATTGCTGTGTATAAGTATCGTCTCATCAGTTCCACTCTCGTCATTTGTACCACTAGCTATAGCCTTAGGCATACCTCCACACATCTAATTTGGATATCCTGTTAACGTTGAGGGCAGGGTTTTCTCCCAAATTCTAGAAATCCGAGTCATGTGACCGCTCCATTGCGCCTAAATCCGAGCCAGCGTGTTTTTCTGTTTCTCACCTTTTTCTTGTTCAGTTCACTTCGTCGGCAACTCCTCCACAGCAATGGTATGAACAGGCAACATTTCGACTGACCTGAGCTAATTCTTCACGTCTCTAGGCCTCCCAAGCAACCTTCAAGTCCATCAAGGCCCTTGTGCCCCTCCTTGACCGCGTTTTGGTCCAGCGCTTCAAGCCCGACACGGTACGTGAATTAGTGTCAGAAACTGGAATGCTTGTATTCATTATGCTGGCTAGAAAACCGCCTCTGGTATCTTCCTGCCCACGTCTGCGACCTCAAACCCCCTGCCTGAGGCGACCGTCATCGCTGTTGGTCCCGGCGCACCCAACAAGGACGGCCAGGTTGTCCCGACTACGGTGAAGGCCGGTGACCGTGTACTTCTTCCCGGGTGGGGAGGCAATGCCATCAAGGTTGGCGAGGAGGTATGTCCTCTTGAAATTAGGACGGTTCTGTGTTGCACTGGTCTGACCAAATCCTCTTACCTGTAGGAGTACTTCCTCTTCCGTGACAACGAAATCCTGGCCAAGATCCAGGAGTAAATTCCTCAGACCCGTCGAGACCTAGTTGGGACTACCGCCTGCTCTGCTGGAATAGAACCTTATGATTGGTCGTTGTCCCTCGCATCAAAATCACCCCCATACTACACTGCGTTCGTCGTTACACCCTACGCGTCACACTGCCCACATCGATCTCCTGCATTGCATACTACATACTACACGTCACGTATTTTTCAATAGCTTATTAGGACCGTGTGTCCCCAACGAACCACGAACAAGACCCCCACTCATTCCCCGATGTCCCGTTTCTCTCGTGCAAGCTAGCTTTCTGCCGTCAACATAAGACGACCTTAGCATCCATGCGATATTCAATGGTGACAGACCTCGTCGTTGTAGTCGGTAAAGTTGCACTCACTGCTGGCAGTGGTAGATGGTTTTTAAGAACCACTTGTTAGAAATATGTTTTTATGTATTTTAAATTATGTATAT
>JABCKJ010000308.1:0-25740 GCA_018850815.1 Asterophora lycoperdoides
ATTGTAGCAAACCATTACTCATAATATAGTAAAGGTATTCAAACATTTTCTAGAATACCATCACTGAGAATATGCTGATAATAATGGATATACCTTTACAATAATTTTACAATATTTTGACTGATTATATTGTGGCTTGCACCCAGTGGTACCTCGCACCAGTGTGAGCGGAGAAGGGTGGATGGGCGCCGAGGTGGGTATCAGAGAAGTACAGTCGGGCCCGACTCTCGGGTCCGACTCCCAGCCTGAGAGTGTCCCCTGACATCAATTATCATTGAAATTCTGATCTGACAGGTCCGAGAGTGTCCCCTGACATCACCCCCCCTCTAGACTCGCGTCGACCCGATGCAAGTGGCCGAGGCAAAGACCGCTGGTGTGAGCACAAACAGGCCCTTGATGTGTCGGGGGGGCGTCCGGATTGTCTCGGTGGAACTGGCATACCAGGTCCGGGGCAGCGACGTTCTCCCTGGGCTCCCATGATGTGTCCTCGTAGCCATAGCCTTTCCAAAGGATGCGATACTGTAGCTTCTTCCAGAATATACGGCTGTCCAGAACCTTTTCCACTTTGTAGTGAGGTTCATCGTCAATGATATCGGGCAGCGGGGGCAGGTTCGGTCGGCGACTGGGAATCAGGTCCGCGACGGCGGGGATGAGTTTTACGACATGGAAAACTGGGTGGATCTGACTCATTGAGCGAGGGAGGAGGAGTCGGTATGCGAGCCGACCGACTTGTTGCTGGATCGGGTACAGGCCCAAGTATCGGTGCGACAGCTTCTTCGATGGCCGGGTCATCAAAATGTCCGTGGTGTCTAGGTATACCATGTCACCTGGGGCGTACTCCGGCGCTGGCTGGTGTCGTTGATTCTAGTATCGCTCCATGTCATTCTTTGCCTTGGCAAGCGCCGATTTTGCCTCCTCCTGGGCCTCTTTCATCTGCTCCACGAATTCCTCCGCAGACTCGTTCTTCGCCGTTGCGCGCCTCGGTTCCTGGTTTACCCATTTGGTCTGTCCGTCGGTCTGAGGATGGGGGCAGTTGACGCAGATAGCTTGAGTCCAAGAAGGCAGTACAGCTCCCACGTGAATTTGGCTACAAACTGTGGTCCTCGGTCGGATACGAAGGCGTTGGGGAGTCCGTGCAGCTTCCAGATGTGTCACCGGGAGGGCCGTGCACGTCGTCTGCGTTGCCAGGAAATGGGCGCGCTTTCCGACTGGGTCCACTACGTTCATGATTGCGTTGTGTCCGTTTGACTCCGGGAGCTCGGTGATGAAGTCTACCAATACCACCTTCCACCGGCCTTCCGGGATCGGGGGCGGCTGCAATTCATCTGCACCAGTCGGAGCAACCCGTCCTTCTTTTTGATAAAGAAGACTGGGGAGGCCATGGGTGACTTGGAAGGGCAATTGCGACGCGAAGCGAGGTTCTCCTCCAGGAAGGCATCCAACTCGACCTGTTCCGCCGGGGAGAGCTGGTAGACCTTCGTACCAGTAGGGGATGAACCCGGCAGTAGTTCAATGGCGTGGTTCCACTGTTTCCTGTCTGGGAGCGAGTCGAACGAAGCCTTAGCAAAGACGTCCTCAAAGTCGTGGAGGTGGTTGGGGACCGCATCTCGGAAGGATTTTGGTGCAGCGTTGGCCGCTGTAAGGGTGACCTTCGGGAGCGGACTAGGTCACACTGGCAAAGGGAATCCAAAGTTATATTGCTAGTACAGTAAGGGGAGCGAATATACTACGCACCTGGCAAAGGGAATCCAAAGATAACAAGAATGGGGGATCCCTTTGCCAGAGCACTGACTATAAGTGAGACTGTACAGCGCAACGAGGGCCGACACGCAGATCACGCATGTTCGGACATGCGCCTCGGCAAGGCGCGCCTCGTGTCGGAAGGTAAAAATAAGTAATTAGGGTAAGTAACGAGCGTAGTGTAAAGGAGTGAGGAATACCGATATGTACATAGCACCAGTGCTAGCGAGAAGGGCGTCCGAGGTGGGAGTTGGGGGTGCACGGTTGGGCCCGACAAATGTTGTCCAGGTCCGACGCTCGGGCCCGACGCTCAGATCCGACGTCGGAGTCCGATAGTGTCCCCTGACACTGATAGATTAAACAAAGAATAAAGAGTAACGAGTGAGTCAAGAGGGTCAATGGTGCAATGTGACAGTGCTGTGACATTGTGATATTGATCCCAGAAAGTTGCCGAATGCGCCATGTGGAAAGGATCCCGTACGACAAGCTAGCCAGATGGGATCAATCCCATACCACAATTTTTGGCAGGTGGAGGGATCAATCCCTCCGTTACTGAATGGGCCCTAAATTGATCACATACTTGGAAATGGTAGCATTAGCATGCTGAAAGTGTTCTCCGATGTGGTGGATGGAGAGGCCAGTAATGCATGTATAAAGAAAAATGGCAAGTTGTTGTTCAAGTGAAATGTGGCAAGAGTCTGCCAGCCCACAGGCCTGTAATTCAGCAACAAGGGCCACAACCACATGCAGGCACATCCCGAGTTTACTTCTGATACATTCCAGATGCCCAAAAATAAGTTGTTGGACCGAATCTTCACCACTGTGTGCAGATGTGTGATAGGGCTATTTCAGTACCACTGGATTGCATATAGCACAGCAGATGCTGTTAGAGAGTAGTACATGTGGAAAGCCCCAAGAAGTAATCTTCTGTGCTTGGAAGGGAGTTCATCAGAGGGACGGAGAGGCATGGTGTCTGATGCAGTGCAGCGGCATGCGTGTTATATTATATAAGAATCACATCAGTCACATATTACTAAGTCAGCAGAATCTGCAAGATTCTGATTCCAAATCTGTTGCTGAACTGGTTAGTATTGATATTATATATAGACCATTGCATGGCCATGCAGGAATGGATATTTGAGCCAACAGAGAAACAAAAAGCTCATCCCAGTGTATACAAGTTACATAGCATCCTACTTTCCAATGCAGGCCTTTGCACAGGATGCCCAGGTGCAAGCGGATGTGAGCCTGATTTTCCATGAGCTATTTTAATATAGACTGACCATGATTAAGGGGCAAATTGAGAGGAAGCAAATCTAGAGCAAAGAAGGTCAAACAATGGTGGGTGCAATAGTGATCAAACAATAAGCAAATATACGTCAAGGGCATGCAGTGGCACAGCAGCAGCTTTTGCCTGGTATGGAATGGAATAGAATGTGTACACCATCAAAAATGCAAAATGTAAACCAAACATTTGCATCATAACAAAAATCTGGGGTCGATTCAGCAAGTTATAGGCATGCTGACACACAGACTCTATAGTTAAGAGCTCTAATAGGTTACTGTAGCCAGGTCAACATGGTGGCTATGTGGAATTCGGCGGTAATGCCAGCCAGGTGTCTGACGGCGCCGCTGCAGTGCTCCTCACGCGCTGCTCCACTGTGAAGCGCCTCGGTCTCCCAATCCTCAGTAGGTTTGTTGCTGCAGCCACCGCAGTGTGCCCCCAAAGATCACGGACGTGCGGCCGGTGTTTGATTTCCAAGGTGTGTGTTGTTAGTGTTGATGTTGTTGAGCTATTGTGTCCTCATCATTTTCACCCAAGTCCTGGAGAGGTAGGACTCGCACAATCCAATACTGACTTTTACGAAAACGAGGGGCTTGCAAGCCAGGCGCTATACAGTGTGCGCACGCTTGGCATCACAATCTAAAAAACAGGGGCATGATTGGTGGGTATACTCTTCTTTGCTTGGATATCTGCTTTTCACCTCTCCCCCCTCCCCATTTCTCACCCCCCACAGCTGGCTCCCAAAGCAGTATGGTGCACGTGTCTTCATTGGCATGGGCATGTTGTAAGCAAGCTGTATGTACTAGGTGTGCAGGAGATGAGGCGAAGTACGGGTAGGGGTACGTGTGTGTACACTGTATGCTGCCTTCACAGGTTCAGTTTGCGGAGCCCAAAAACTATGATCTGATTGATGTGAAGGCGGCTTGTTCCGAACCTATGATCCTATGGTGCGGTTCAGTTTGGGACCACCAAAGCATGACAAAGAATACTACACCTTCAAATTTCATCTGATTTCTTATTCCTCTTGCCAAAATGCTCCTTTTGATGAGGAGGTTTCCCCAGACAGAATTTTGATGACAAAAACTGGCTCAGATACATTTTTTCGGCCTTGACAATTTGGCCACCTTCCTTATTAGGATGCCCAGATTGCCAAACTATACGTCAAAAGTTCGCCCGAGTGTCTTGGGAACACGATGGTGGGATGTGTATTTAGTGAAACTGAGTATTGCACTGATTTTGGTGAAGGATTTGGTGTCTCCTCAGGGCAAATTTAAAAAAAATTCGGCCTGCGGCCAATTTGGCCACTGTCATATTTTGGTGGTAGCCAACTCAACCGCACCATATAACGACTGGCTAGCGAGACTAGCATGGGCCACAGGTACGCCACTTCCCAATGCAGCTCGATTGGCCAACTTTCCTCATTTGCACTGCATTCCACTCAAGCGACTTTTCACTGGGGATGAAGCACGGTCCGGTCTTCCACCTGGCGGAACAGTGGCGACGGTAGGACTGGAGTGTGTCAGGAGTTGAGCATTGTGTTCACTATAGACTCACCTATAAGTACGTGTAAAAGCCCATAACTGATAGTTTGATACTTGTCCGAAAAATGTATGATTATAAGCAACGTCAGAACACTGTAGAATCTAATTAATATAAGCCGTCGAAATAGTCGGTAGTGCGTTTGGGAGCAACGGGAGGAGGGGCAGAGGTTTTCGCCACGGATGCAGTGCGCGGAAGATAATCAGCGATGATAGAGTCGAAATCGGGGGCAGCTGCAGGGACTGTAAAGACTGGTAAGGAACAGAAGGACAGATGGACGCTCCAAGAGGACTAACCAGGCTTCGCGTTTCTCGCCGCAATAGATTTCTGGAGCATCGTCGAGACGACGAGGCGACGGATGGCAGATCCATCAAGCGGCTACGGTATATGTCAGGATAAAGCCAGCAAGTTTACGCTGTGCAGCAAAAATACCTTGTGTTCCACTTTCTTTTCAACTTTGGTTATCTCTATCGGATGGGCGGGTGTTTCCTTGTATGTCCCCGTTGGGCTAGATGCTTTCCCTAGGTATGAGAGGACGTCGCCTTTTGTAAGCATTCCCCGGACACCAGTTCCCTTGATGTTTTCCGGGTTCGTCACATTGTTCTCTTGAAGCAGACGGAGAACGGATGGGAATATGGGCCTCGAGTGGGTAATATGGACTGGCGAGTGTGACTGGGAAGGTGAAGGGGAAGGTGAGGCCTCTGTTGGTGCAGATGTTGGCGGTGCAGATGGAGGTTGCAAGGGAGAAGCCTCTTGCTTCGGCCCCGACGCAAGCTCTTCCTGCTTGGGGGGCTGAAGATTCGAGATATCATCACCCTCTTCTGCAAGGAGTGCAATGACTCTTCCAACGGGTATATTCTTCGACCCATCAGGCAACTAACACAAGTTCAGTGACACGTAGAAACTCCTTTTTAAACAAGGTGCGCACCAGAATTTTACCCATAACACCGTCTTCTTGCGCCTCAACGTCTATCGTCGCTTTGTCGGTCTCCTGTAGCGTCAGGGAAGAACCAAATGGTTGTTTAAACAACTTCTCCCATATAAGTAAGCTGTCAAGGCCACGTACAACTTCAAGCAGAACATCTCCTGCTGAGAAAGACTCTCCTTCCTTCTTTTTCCAACTGGAAATGCCTCCCTCACTCATTGTTGGCGACATGGCCGGCATTGCCAGGTTCGTAATTGCATGGCGAACGCACGTCTGGTGGATTTCTAGTCAGTTTGTAAAACGTGAGTAGACTGACAATTCAATAGGTGGGATTTACACACGTCTCCGGCCACTGAGGGCTGAGCACACACCCCGTCGTACCAGGCCAGTGAAAGCTCTAGTAGATGCCATTCCGGACTTTTCCTGAACTGACCGTCAAGTGATGAAATCCTATTACTAATCCTGGGGGATCTCAGATCAATGGATCACGAGGCGTCATTAGTCATACACTGTGGTGTCAAGTGACGTGCCAAGGGGGGCCAAGGCAAGTTAGGTAGCAAGTTAGGTACCATACCTACTGTACCTCGTCGACCACAACAAAACCACAAGCCTCCGCAGCTGTGGGACCAAGTATTTATTCTTTTCAGCCTCTCTTCTTTGCTGCCCTGCTGTCTTGCTTTGTCTTTCGACCACTGGCCACATTTCACCGGTTCAGGGTTCGAGAGGCCCAAGGATTATGTTTGACCATGTAAATCGCATCGTGCAGTGGTTCCGAACCCTCGGGCAACGATTTTTCCTTCAATTTGGACTGTGAGTAGAGGTCGTTTCTAACCAGGCCGAAGGGTTGACGCTTCGTAGGCATTGCGCAACACATCAAATACGCATCATCCTCGTCTCTGGCGTCGTTATCACTTCTCTCTTTTACCCTGCACTCGCGATATACACGTCATCCCAGCCCGGGGCCCCTTCCTTTATGGACACCTTCATATCACGCAGCACTATCTCAGCATTCGATGCACAGAAGGACTTGGTCGACCTGTGGACTTTTCAAGGTCTCCGGACGTACGAGGATGCTGTGTCACGCGCCAAATGTGTCTCCGGTCGCGCCCTGCGTGTTGAGCGCCTGCTCATACAAGGCTGCGAGAACGATGATGAGGGCGCCGTTACTCGCCATACCCTGCTTTCAACCCTTGACCTTGAAAATCGTCTGGAGCCCCTAATATCTAATGGAGAAAATCCCTGCCTCAAGCGTCCCGACGGGAAATGCTTTGTCCTATCCCCGCTGCTTTTTTGGAACCACGACCGAGATGCACTACATTCCGATGTTGATATCCTGGATACCCTCAGCGTGTCGAAGAATATATCCCTCGGTGGCATCATCGTCACTCCTCAGATGGTTTTGGCCAGGAGAGGATCCCACGAACCTCATGTAGCTGGATCCAATTTTGACTATGCAACGTTTCTAGCTGTCACGTACTTCTTTCCGGAGTCAGACTGCGAGGGTGCCACTGAACATGCGTCTTGGTTGCAAATAGTACACAAGGCCCTCGCACAGGATCCACAACCGGTTGTCCAGATTCAAGACCCCAATATCATTGCAATTGAGGTAATTGTGTCCTCTACTTCTCCGGTTAATGTCACAGACTCCTACCTCGTGTCTATTTCTATTTCAGTACAACCAATACGTATCGAAGGCCGAAGGCTGGTCTGCTCTGTCGACCTTCGTCTATCTGGCGTACATTGGATTCTTCGCTTACGTTGTGTGGTCGGTGGGGAATATGACTGCGGTCCATTCGCGCATCGGAATTACGTTTACTGCACTAGTGGAAATCACTGTCAGTACGATCACCAGTCTCAGTGTGTGCGCCCTTGTCGGTTTCAAGGTCACCATGGTGCCATGGTGCGTCGCTCTCTCAAAATTTCAAAGTATTATGTTCATCTTTTCCCAAGGCAATTGCTTCCAATAGTCATCGTTTTCGTTGGCGCAGAGAACATGTTCAATCTGGTATGGAAGTCTTGCGAGCCTCAAAAAATCAACACATTCATGATACATTCTGTAGGTCGATGCTGTTGGGAAGACTTCTGTAACCCTTTCTGTGAAGCAGCGAATAGCTGAAGGACTTAGCCGCGCTGGCACCTCCAATACTTTGAAAGTCGTTACCTACATCATCATTCTAGGAATCATCGCGCTCTTCTCTGTAGGGGCTATTCGGCAGTTCTGCTCATTTGCAATTGTCGTATTGGTTGCTCATTGGTTCCTGGCGCACACATTCTTTCTCGCTGTATTGTCAATTGATATTCAACGGCTAGAGGTCTGTGATCTTAATCACTACTATATTGGTTTGGCTCTTACGACCCATCAATTCAGCTGGACGAACTTCTGCGGCATGGTTCATTGTCGCTAGCACCTTCTATCGGACGGCTTTCCAAGAGGGAGACATCCCCCAAACCCCGCTCGGTATTGCAGAAATTGATTTTCACTGTTCAAAACCTATTGAAGGGCCGTGCTGCAACCAATCTCAGTCTTCTCTTGGTGCGTTTCATTTCTTTCTTTGCTGGATAGGTCCTTATGATCGAGACAGCTCCTAGCAATCACAGGAACACTCTATTATACGACATATACCTCAACGTCAAATCAAGACCAGGCCAGCCTCTCGAATCATTTCCCTCGACCCCTCACGAAAATCACGGAGCCCAGTTTAAACAAAAAGCCTGTCGCCTGGTATATCTGGAAAACTCTTAACCCAATTTCAACCCCACTTCTTCACCTCCGCGTCGAAGTTCCCAATATCGTCACTTTCAGAGACTCAGATCCCATGACTTTTGCTCATCAAAAGAGACCGCGATCGCGCTTCTCCATGCGGACATTCCGGTTCGCACTTTGGTTGCTCAAGATCATGGTCATGCCCATTGCGGCGACTATCAGTGCACTGTATGGCCTTCTTTTGTATCTGCTCAAAAACGCCGAACTTTTGGAGGCCCAGCGACATCGAGCCGAGTCTGATGCTCCCGAGGAGGATTTGAAATCCCTCGAGAGCCAGATCTCGTTCTCAACTCTTCCACGCGCATTGAAAAGTGACGTCGAACTTCTCGCCGCAAGCAAGGACGGTAAGGTGGTTTGCTCTGTTGGGCTTCACAACGAGATTGTCATCTGGCGGGTGGATAAAAGGACTCATCTTGCTATCGACGCCGGCCAGGTCCTTCTCCGCACCGCCAGTACATCTTCTGCTATTTCCACACTGACAACTGTGGCCGTTGACAATAATGGTCGCCACTGTGCAGTGGGCACTGGGTCGGGGTTAATCGCTGTGTGGGCCCTCGAGGAAAACTCCGTTCGTCCATTGCCTCTCCTTTCCCTCGACAACGTCTCTGCTGCTGTGACAGAGATCCAGTTCGCCACCGCGCCAATGACCGGTCTCGTCCTGCTGGCCACCTACGAGAGCGGCGTCGCAGCGAAGTGGCCATTGGAGAGAGGTTTGACGGCGACTTATTTCGCCTCCTCACGCCAGGTCCCCATCGTCAAATGTTCCTTGCTCCGCATACATCCTCTGGACCGCTTTTTTGTTGCTTTTAGCCTAGACGACGGGACGCTAGAGATTTTAGACACTCAAGATGGGGACCCATTGATCTTGAACGATTTCTGTGTCCAAGCTGGAGATACCACCAACACCGTATCCAGAGTCCACGCGTGCCAGACAGAGCTAGGCGGCAGCACCCGCTTGATCATCGCCGTTGCGACAGATGCTGGACTCGTCACCCTGTGGGACGGCACGACGGGTGAATGCATCTCTGTCTTCGACGAGGTTTACGGGCGCATCAACCACCTGGACGTCACCCCTGTCCACTGTGAGACATGCCATTTCTGCGGCCAGCTTCCCTTGGAGAGTGTCTCCATTGCATTTTCGGTGGACCACGTTGTGCGTTTGTTCAGGCTATACATCGACGACGAAACCAGACGGTGTTCGTGCTCCCAGCATCAATTGCGCAATGTAATATGCCGGGACAACCTTGGGAGGCGCTCACGCAGTAACAGCTCAACATCGCAGACAGGTGGGACTGTGTCGCCATCAATACCGCGCGCCAGGCTAGCCACAGCCTTTGAGGCCTCAGCATTCCCCGTCTCTGGACATGGTGTACACTCAAGAAAGGCGTCTGACAGGGACACTGGTCGACGTTCATTCGACAACACCCTCACTGTGCCGTTCCCCAGCGATGATTATGACTGTGGCCCGCGAGCGTTGCTGAACTCATCATCGTTTTGGCACGATGCTGTCCTTGTCCAAACGATTGACATTACCTGCGAAAGAGGGGGTTGGGGAACCAATGGAAGGCGGTTGTTCGGCGTTAGACGGAAGCCACGGTCGCAAGGTAGTACGAGGGGTGTGACTCCAGCAACCTTAAAGGCCGCCTGTACGCAAGGGCTTACTACAGCAACGCTCGAGCGGTGGGAGCTATGGACATTCGATCCGGCTATATCGCGCCAACAGAGTTCGTTGTTGGCTGCTCTTACGACACACCCTGATCCCAGTCCCAAGTCTTCGCCACCCTCATCCACGCCGAGCGACGGCATCCCTCGTTTGCCCTTCACTCGGGTATCGCCCCTTCTCACTACCCCGACCCATGCCTTCGCTGGCTTCGGCAACACAGTTGGCATCTTCAATATCTACTCTCCGTGATGTGTATAAAAATCGCATTCCAATCTAGTCCGCTGTATCCCAATTCTTGTATTATCCTCTGGGTCGCTTTTTTCTATTCTATGAAGGCTAGTAGAACTGGTAATGGAGACAATCCCATTTTATCCCAGTAGTCGCTTTACACAGGACTCTTAAATAAGCTTGGACAATGGATATGATACCACGCAACCAGCTGGAAAAGCATCCATATGGCGTCAAGCGCACATACGTACGTCGGCTCACGTTTACGAAAACCTAATAAACCCAAATCCTCGGCGGTGTCTTACTTGTGTGACAGTAATCATTAGTGGTTTGAGTACCAATGGATGAACGACTGTTGATTCAACTTGATGCTTCACATAGCCGGTGCGATACGGATTACCAGTCACGACATCATTGTCACTGATCATTCATGCGTGCGCGCAAGCAGTAGGAACTGAAAATTGGAATAGCTTTATCATGGCGGAGGTCGATAGCGAGGTGATAAGGAAGTACAGTTCATACAAAGAATTCCATCGTAACTTTGGTCGTTATTCCAGAGTCCAATTTTATTTTAAACTCGTCACCACGTCCCGAGCTGGCTGCGTACCTTGAAATCGCAGCCGGTCTTCGCGCGAACCTCATCGACAGTAACGCCCTTCGCCAAATCAATTAGCTCTAGCCCACCATTGACGCGATCCACGTCAAACACCGCAAGCTCAGTAATGATAGTGCTGACGGTGCGCGCGCCAGTGAGCGGGAGCGCACACTCCTTGAGGATCTTCGGGCGCCCGCCCTTGGCGGTGTGTTCCATCACGACGATGACTTTTGTCTTTTCGGGGTTCGAGACGAGATCCATGGCGCCGCCAATGCCTTTCACCATCTTGCCTGGTATCATGAAGTTGGCGATGTCGCCGGCCTGGGAGACTTCCATTGCGCCGAGGATGGCAACATCAATGTGACCGCCACGAATCATGGCGAAGGACTCGTTTGAATCTAATTAGGCAGGGAAGGCATCAGCTGCTTGAGGCGCGGAGGATTGAATTCAAGAACACACCGAAGACGCTAGCGCCAGGGAGCAGAGTGACGGTCTCCTTGCCGGCATTGATGAGGTCCCTGAAGCACATTCTGCTCAGTACGCATGGTCCGAAGGCTAAACAAATACTGGAACTCACGCGTCAAGCTGCTCCTTCGTCGGGTACGGTCCCATGCCCAAAATACCATTCTCGCTCTGTAGCCAGACTTTGACGCCCTTCTCCAGATGTTCCGGTACAAGTGTAGGCATACCAATGCCCAAATTCACGTAGAAGCCGTCCTTGATCTCCTTGGCCGCACGCTTTGCGATGTAATGGCGCTGCGCTTGGGCTGCGGCCTTCTCAGGAGTAAGGGTCGATTCGGCGGAGCTGGATGGATCTTGGGCAAGGGTCACGAATTCAATTTCCTTTGGCGAGGTGGCGGGAACGATGCGGTCGACGTAGATTCCAGGGAGGTGGATCGCGTTGGGAGAGATGGAGCCTGCCGGAACGATCTTCTCAGCCTCGACGATGGTAAGCTTAGCATTTTTGGCCATGACGGTGTTGAAGTTCTGGGACGCATATCTAGACACTTGTTGGCTTGTCCGCGTCGTGTAGGAAGAGTGGGGGCTCACCTGAAGACACAATTGCCAACCTCATCTACCTTCCATGCTCGGATGAACGCAACATCACCGGCAATAGCTGGCTCCAGGACGTATCTCCTCCCGTTGATCTCCCTGCTCTCCTTCTTGATGCCGTGGATTGCGATGCCCTTGGTGATGCCGCCCTCGTTATAGCGGAGAGGAATGGAACCGTCTTCGACGGCCGTGGAAGCGCCGGTCGGGGTAAAGAACGCAGGTATACCGGCGGCATGCGCGCGGATACGCTCAGCAAGAGTGCCTTGTGGAACGAGCTCGAGAGAAATTTGTCCATCGAGGTAAAGGGACTCGAATTTCTTGTTTCTGAGTATAAAGGTTAGCGAAGGCCTGAATGTTAGGAAGCTGTTCGCCTACCCTCCGGGGTATGACGCAACGATCTTCGATAACTGCTCGCTGTTGATAAGTTTCCCTGTAATGATGGATCAGAACTGAAGATTTGAGGGGGTAGAACTGGTGCACACCTAGACCTGAGTCGCCTGCGCCGGCATTGTTCGAAACACCAGTCAAGCCCTTCACAGTGTCCTTCCGCTTGGCAAGTGCGCCAAGGAGCGTATCTTTCGGACAGGGTCAGACCACGGACCCCGCAACAAGAAAATGCAATATACTCACCAGGAATGCCAGCTAAACCGAACCCTGGAAAAGACTTGAACGTCAGAACGCGTAGAATGGCAATGCGTTTGCGCACGCACCACCACACATGAGCACGTCGCCGGGCTTGACATCCTTGACCGCTTCATCAACGGAGTCCCACAACTTCGACTTGGTCGGCGGGGGAGCGTCAGGAGGAGTGCTGTACTTCCTACCAGTTGACACGAAGGCGGACACCCGCAGGGCACCGCCCAAGGGAAGCCTAGCTCGGTAGACCTGGACAAACATAGTGCCACCCGCAAACGCAGGGCTTATAGTGAAATGAAGGGGAGGAAAGGAGGTGAGGGGAAGAGGGAAGAGAGGAGCGGGGCTTGAGAATATATGTTGCCGGACAGAACATCTTCCTGGGTGTCAGGACTCACTGTCCCGGTCCGCGAAAGAATCGGACGGACCAAACATCTCGTGATCCAATCCTGTCGGCTCTTGCGAAGAAGGGTATCGCCTGCTTGAAAGCTAGTATCTAAGCTACGCCAGACCCAACAAAGGCCCCCAGCCGTTGATGGCAGGCGGTGTCCTCGCGATCCAGCTTGTTGGCAGCTTGTTGGCGAGACCGACTCCAGGGACTTCACTGGGCTATCTGATAAGATATCAAGTTCCTATTTTCCCACCACTCAACACCCAGTGGGACGCGTTTGAACGCCTGCTCTTCTCAACAGAACGCGCAGAAGAGGACCTCCATTCTTTTTCCATGGTTCTTCAATGCTCCGCCCTGCCTCCAAAATATCGAGACAACCAAATTCTTGCCTGCCTCGGTGGTTTCACTCTTCTGTATCCAATGGTCAAATCCTCAGACAAAAGCCATTACCGCAAGCCAACCCAAAGCTCACACCTAGTAGGCCCACACAACAGGAGATCTCGGACGAAGCAACGAGAGCGGAAAGGCAGGGTTTGCGTACAAGACACGGTCAGCAACAATTCCATTCATCATCTTTGGCTTCCATTTTGAACGATACTCCGTAGTCAAACGAAATGAGCTTGGTGTCCAGCTCCTCTCGCGCGAGTTGCACTCGCAGATATTCCGCAATGTCTCCTTTCCAACCCCCCAGTCATCCTTCGTCAACATTGCACGCGAGCACCTCCAGATGCATGGCCTCGACCCGACTCAAGGCTCAGTTCTTCCCGACACTGGGTTCACACTCCCCCAGCTACAAGGCTCCAACCTCCTCGAGCATTTTTATCGCATTGGGGCCCATGCCGCAGAGCCTTGGCTTGGCCTTGCAAAGTCCTTCGCCGCCAGCAAGCTCCCGCCTCAACCGGACGACTGGGAGCTGCAGAGCGGTTGGACCAAATATTACTATCACCCCGACGGCTCGAGCTACAGCGAGCACGTTCCGTACCCTATGCACGAAGGACGGCCGGAAGAGGCGCTCACGTTTGACGTGGAGACGATGCCGAATTACCACCCATATGCAATCATGGCCTGCGCTGCGTCCCCTAATGGATGGTACTCTTGGATATCCCCTTGGTTGCTTGGCGAGTCCGACGATCCTCAACACCTAATTCCTTTGGGCGATTTGACAGTGCCGAAAATCATCGTTGGTCACAATGTTTCTTATGATCGCGGTCGGATTCTTGAGGAATATACCCTGGAGCAGACGAAGAACCGCTTCATCGATACGATGGCATTACATATAGCCGTCAAGGGCATATCCTCCCACCAGCGTCCTGCGTGGATGAAATACCGCAAATCCAAGGAGTCTCAGGTAGAGCAGAAAGAGGAGGCGGTGGAGGCCATCATGGAGCTCATGGCCGCCGTCGAGCAACAGCAATTGGTGGAAATAGACGACGTCAAGAAGGAGGAGCTCAGGCGACTCCGGCAGGATATGGAAGACAGCCTTCCCTTGCTCATCACGGACGACGATCACGATACCGCGGAAGCCGACTTGTTATCAAAACGCTGGGAGGAGCTGACGTCCGCCAACTCACTCGCGGACGTCGCGAAGCTTCACTGTGATATCACGATGGACAAGGAGATCCGGAACGACTTCATGAAGCTATCGCCTGCCGAGATCCGCGAAAACCTCACCGACTATCTAGGATATTGCGCGAACGACGTCGTCGTGACACATGAAGTGTACACTACTGTGCTCCCGGAGTTTATGAGGGGGTGCCCGCATCCAGTTTCGTTTGCTGGCGTGCTGACGATGGGGTCGAGCTTTTTGACTGTGAACGAGGAGTGGGAAAAGTATCTAGGACGCGCAGAGGCTGTGTATCGGGAGATGGAGGAGAGTGTGAAGACGAAGTTGAAGAAGCTGGCTGAGGATGCGAGGTTGCTTATGGACGAGGACGAAAAGTGGAAGGGAGATCCATGGCTCAGTCAGCTGGATTGGACACCCAAGGTTGCTGGGAAGTCGAGAGGTGTCTTCCCACCCAAGTTGGTAAGTCATAGAAAACTCCTTTATTATAGGAGAGCGTCGTCTCAAATTAATCCAGGTGGAGGAACCTGCACCCGTGGTTGAAACTGAGAAACCCGCTGAACCCTCAACATCCGCTGAAGCAGTGTTCCCCACTTGGTATCAAGAACTCCTGGCCAACCCGTTCGATAAGAAAATTATCGAACGGGTTCTTCCCCTTCTCCTCAAACTCACATATAACGGACACTCGCTCCACTACACTCCCAAGGAACGTTGACATATGGTTGTCGACGGTGAGATACAACACGTAGGAACCGCCAATGGCAAGAAGACGACAACAATACTGTCTTCCCGGCATGCACCCATCCATATTTCCAGCGGGCTGATGACTGCCGTCGATCCTGAGCTCAGTGTCAACCTATCCAAGGGCGACAGATCGGAAACTGTCCAGCAAAAGGTCCTTCAACTTGCCAAGGCTACCTATGAAGCAGGCCAACAGGATGATCCCTGGTCACGGCAGCTAGACTGGAGCCCCTGGAGCCCCGTCAGCGCAGATGTGGAATCAACCGACCCGGCTCCCAGAAAGTCCAAACGGACCAAGAAACCTCCGCTTGTCAAGCCGCCCCCTATTTTTTGGCCCAAATGGTACTGGGAGGCTGCGAAACCCAAGAAAGACCTGACCCCAGGCACCCTCGACATTACCGTACGAAACCGCATTGCGCCCCTTCTCCTCCGGCTCTCTTGGCTTGGCTGGCCGCTCTTCCATTCACGCGAACACGGGTGGACCTTCCGCGTGCCCTCCAACTCCAACTTCACCACACGCATGCCCCCTCTCGACTTCTACGACCCCGCCGACGACGCGCTCGCTGAGGGCGCTCTGCGGGGTGGGTTTGTTTTCTACAAGCTTCCGCATAAGGACGGCGATAAGGCGAATGTGGGGAGTCCGTTGGCCAAGACGTTCATGAAGTATGCGCAGGATGGGACACTGAAGAGCCCCGGGGACGAGGCGAAGGAGGCGTTGGACATGAATGCACAGTGCAGCTACTGGATCAGTGCGAGGGACCGTATCCTCAACCAGATGGTCGTGTGGCAGGACAGGGACAAGGGCAGGAACATGGGATTCCCGTCGCCAACATCGGACGTGGAGGCTGAGGATAAGAAGTGGGGAATCATCCTGCCGCAGGTTATCACGATGGGGACCGTAACGCGTCGTGCGATAGAAAAGACGTGGTTAACGGCGAGTAACGCGAAGAAGAACCGCGTTGGGTCGGAACTCAAGGCTATGGTGCAGGCGCCGGAGGGGTACGCCATCGTCGGTGCCGACGTTGACTCTGAGGAACTGTGGATATCCAGTTGCATGGGTGACGCCCAGTTCGGCTTGCATGGCGCCACGGCCATTGGGTGGATGACGCTTGAGGGCACGAAGGCAGCGGGTACGGACCTCCATTCGAAGACGGCGAGCATCCTGGGGATCTCGCGTGATCAGGCCAAGGTGTTTAATTACTCCCGTATCTATGGCGCGGGTATGCGCCACGCTGTTTTGCTTCTCCTCCAGTCCAACGCTGGGATGTTGCCTGAGGAGGCGCAAAAGCTCGCAGAGAACCTCTACGCTTCCACGAAGGGGAAGAATACCCACCGGACGGACATTTTCGACCGCAAGTTCTGGTTCGGCGGCACGGAGAGCTTTGTGTTCAACAAGCTGGAAGAGATCGCGCTGTCTGATAAGCCGCAGACACCGGCGCTCGGCTGCGGCGTGACCTATGCTCTGTCCAAGGAATACTTACCCGCTGAGTTCGGGTCGGACTATATGCCCTCGCGTATTAACTGGGTTGTGCAGTCTTCCGGTGTCGACTACCTCCACCTCCTCATCGTCTCAATGGACCACCTCATCGCCAAATACGACATCAAAGCACGTTACCTCATTTCTGTGCACGACGAGCTGCGCTACCTTGTCAAAGAGGAAGACAAATACCGCGCCTCGCTCGCATTACAGATCGCCAACCTTTGGACCCGCAGTCTGTTCGCGTACAAGCTTGGAATGGATGACCTTCCGCAAGGCGTCGCCTTCTTTTCTGCTGTCGACGTCGACACCGTTTTGCGCAAGGAGGTCGACATGCCGTGCGTGACACCATCGCAACCTTTTCCCATACCGCCTGGTGAGAGCTTGGATATCACTGGTGTGCTCGCCAAGACGCATGGTGGCTCGTTGTGGAAGGACGGCCGCACTATGAGTCTAGAGGAACCAAAGGAATTCGAGGGTAGCCTTGAGGGATACGCGCCGCCGAACTGCCTTGCCCATCGGGCGGCCAGTGCTGCATTCCTTCGCGCACAGGCCGCGTCGGATTTCGGAGAGGTTAAGGGCCTAGCGCAGAGGTTCTCTGGGAAGAAATTTTCTGGCGGCATCGGAAGTGGAAGCAGGAAACCCAAAGGAAAACTGAAGAAGCTTGCCCCGGTTGGAAATGGGGAGGGTGTTGACTGGACGGCCATGGTTGAAAAGGTGCTGGGGTCTAATCCTCTACGTCATTGATTCTCAAGGACTTGCGGGTATTTATTGTTAACCTATACCATAGTAAAGTGATTATTCGTTGATAGCGTCCATATAATATCGGTTCCAAGTTTTTGCTGGCGACGACTCGGCTATGTCACACACAAAGTCAAATAACGCGTCAAAACCATTTCTCTCCACCGAATCATTCTTTGTACAGCCGCTACGTACACTCCCCATCATACACATTGCAAGTGGAAAAACTTGGACTACATATGTCGGACTGGACTTCGGACGCGAACCAAGCTTTACGGCTTTCCCTGGGTACGCTTCTCAACACGACCAGATCTTCATAGCCTAACGTTGTCCGGCGCGCTTGTTCAGTTAGGTCGACGGAAGACAAGAAGAGTCTCGCAGACGAATCTTTTCATCCTTCATTTACCTATCCTGTATGTCCAGTGGTTATTCCCGAGGTCTCAGATCTGAGGCTCTTTGCCCTCTACAGATCTATGGGGAAGACGAGAAGTTGTATGGCTACAAAGACCTTGACATAGACGTGAGTGGCAATCTCATCATTCTTCGTCCGTTCTTAGCGTCTAGCTCAACGTTTGCGCAGCTGAGGTTTACTTCTGGATCTTTGGTGCAATACCTCAATGTCAATTACTCAGAAAAGCTGGGATCGTCTTCAACTGTGGACGACGTGGAGGGTACTCTGAGCGGTTTTGTACCTTCAGGTGAGTGTCATGCGCTGTCATAGGCGCGTATTCTCAATAGAGGCAGGCTACTTCAAGGACGAGCAGAAGTTTCTCTCAATCGTGGAAGAGGACTCAACGAACTTCAAGCCCTTTGGACAGCTAATCCACTCGTACACACGGTTAGCGCCTGCTTCAGCAAACGGCAAAGGCAAAGGCACCGCCGATTCGCAACTGGTGGATTCTGAAAGTGAAGACGCAGTTTCATTCGAAGTGTATCATGTGAGGCCGTTTCTTTAAATGGCGACGTCCCTTCTAACCGCGCCATAGGCTACGTGGAATACCCCGGGATTTAAAGAGTATCATCGCCGGATGCAACTGTTTATTCTGTTGTACATCGAAGGAGGGTCGTACATCAATGAAGATGAGGATCCTTGGGAGTTCGTTGTCTTGTGAGTTGTTCGTGTATCCTTCCCTGGTTGGAAGTTCAGTCCGCCATCTCGTGTCAGGTTTGAGAAACGCAAGCGCAAAGGAACGCCAAACGTCGCTTCACATCATTTCGTCGGATACTCTTCGCTCTATCCGTTCTATTTCTTCCCTGAAAAGACTCGCTTGAGGCTGAGGTGCGCTATTCAGACAACCTTCGTGCCTTGTCGAAGCTGACATCACGAATGTAGTCAATTCGTGATACTTCCACCATACCAGCACCAAGGCCACGGATGTATGCTTTCCTCCCTTGTCAGTGTTGAACATGTATTGATTTCTCTAGCCAATCTTTACAACGCCATCTACAACTACATTCTCTCACAACACAACATCGCAGAATTGACAGTGGAAGACCCCGCAGAGGCCTTCGAGGACCTGCGGGACAGGAACGACCTCAAAATGCTCCTGACCAATGAGAGATTTATTGAAGAGGGATTCGGTGGGGCAGCTATAACTCACGGGGGAGGACGGGTCGGAGGCGTTGGCCGAGCTGGGAAAAGCGGCCGGGGCGGAAAGGAGACCACGAGTGGAAAGGGAAAAATCGGTCCTCCGAGTGACAAGGGCTGGTTGGAGAACTGGAGGAAGGATTTGAAAATTGCTGGGGTCAGAGTTGTTTTCCGCACCTCGTCCAGCGTAATGGAAACTGACAGTGATGGTCTTGATAGCGACAATTCCAGCGCTTGATCGAAATGCTCATCCTGCTGCGCCTCGACCCCTCGGACGCGCGAGCGCTGCGCGCATATCGAATACAAGTCAAAGAAAGACTATACCGGTTCAACTTTGTAGGTTTATTCTGTGACCTCTGTTGCCATCGTTGTCATCTCTGAAACTGAAACGCCGATGGTCCGTAGGAGATCCTAGCGCAAATGGAGAAGCATGAGCGCCTCGAAAAACTCGAAGAAACGTTCCAAAGCGTTATCGAAGACTACCAGAGAATATTGGCCTTGGTTCGGTGATGACGTGCTTTCCGCCCATGGCTGGTGCGCCACCGTGGATGGGTTTGGTTCACAAGTAGAGAGTGTGTCTGTTTCCTGTTATGTATGTACTTCGGGCGGTGATAATTTTGTTCTCATCTTATTATCTTCTTTGTTAAAGAGCCCACTGTCTTTTGAGCCTCAATGGACTGCAGTACTGCATTTTACAACCACGCAAGATGGCCGATAAAATAATCTTCAATTCAAAACTGAGACTCCCATTACTGCAAAGTGGCATTCGCCGGGCGCTGCGCGGTACCTGCCGGTGGGCCGGTCTGCATCAATTCATAATCGTCTGCCCCATGCCCAGGCCCAGAGTTTCTCCCCGAAGTCCCCCGCTGCCCATCTTGGTCGAAGGGCTTCGTATACTCGGAGTTCGATTTGGGGTCGCGCTGCTGGTGAAGAGGGAAACGGGACGTCTCGTGGCCGTCGCTGTCGGTCGTCGAGCTCGAGGAGGGCCGCTGGTGGACAGGGAGGATTGCCTCGCCGGCGTCCGACTCGCGCTCGATGCGGGGGGAGTACGGGCGGTGCGAGTTTTCCGCGGCGAGGCTAGGGTAGTATTGGTGGTATGCGAAGTACGAGATAACCGTCCCCAGGAGAGATCCCACTAGCACATCATGCCAGTGATCTGTGAAGCAAGAGAAAGCAGCCAAATCAGCCGAATGGGAACATGAATACGGAGATCTAGATCAGGAGATGGGGGAGGTGACGTACGGCGGTAGTCCATTGTGCGTGAGATTGCTACTAGGGCGGCGCCAGCGAAGGGGAAAAGTGACAGCCATGCTTTACCCTGTCCGACGTCGTGCGTTCATTGCTGTTGGGTTCGACGTGTGGTAGACAACTTACCGTATGGCCGCGTCGATCAAAGAGATGGAGCTTCCCAGCGAGGTAGAACGCGAGGAATCCCAGTCCCGCAAAAGATGCTAGATGTCCGTGCAAAGAAGCAAAGAAATCAGAACAGAAATGGGAGTCCACTAGTACAACGTACAACTCGAATGGCCAGATGGGAAGCTGCGGAACCCATCGCGGAGGAGCTTCTGGTCAGTTTGTGTGCATACCTGCCAAGCGGTGAGACCAAAGGGAGGATCCACAGTTCCTGCAGGTGGCAGACACCGGTCGAGGAGATCTGCGTGCATCTCGGGATGAGAACCCACGAAAACTTAGGAGAGCGGATGCTACGTGCCTGGTCGGGGTCGGCCAACTGTGATTTTCACGAATTGGGTGATTGAGCCGGTAAGGGCAAGGCTGAGGATTACTGAGAGGACTTCAGGTGAGGGCAAATGATGGGGGGAGAGCAGGACGTACGTCCAAGTGTGCCTGCAAGGGATGTGTATTCAGGACCAAGAAAAACGCGACAACGCGGGGAAGACACGCACTGTTATGGAGGTCCCACCAAGAGCGAATTGTCAAAAGGTTGATGATGGGTTGAAGCACCAAGGGCGCGACGAAGCAGATAAGGTAGAGAGCGAGGTTCTACATCAGGGTCCGTTAATTCCGCACTCGACTCCAATGGATTTGATCAAGCATACTGGAACACGTTCTTTCCGTGCATATCTTTACCAGATACCGGCGTCGTTAGGACATGTAGATCATCAGGGGCATTTGGAAACGAGAGCTTACGGATGGCGAAGACTGTAGAGAGAATTTGAGGTGTGGGTCGTGTGAGACTACGCTGTGAAGAAAGAGAGCAATCTCTAGCGACGTACGATGTGTCCTCGACTGAAAATACCCTCCGGTAGCCGTCTACTTTGTCCAACGAAAGGAAGAGGGCGCTGTGTCGACGTCGAACAATGAATATGAGCGCCCATTGACAAAGAGAGTAAACGTGGTACACGTACGCCAGTGCTATCGTCAGGATCCTAGCAGCAGATGTCTCATTAGCTTCTCAAGGACGGCAGAAGAGTGATACAAAGACGCACCAGTCAGGCAAGTAGGACAAAATCAGTTTGCGCCGTCTCGCGGTGGTCATAGGGCGTCCAGGCTGATGCTGTCGAAATATGGATGCCATGGAAAGGGTTCGGTGGAAGGATAATGACGAGGAGATGTCGTCTGGCAGTGGTGGCTCGGTCCAACTTTGTACGGCCTTCAGCTGCGCATCGGCTACTTAACACTACTAAAATAGTAACAGGAATTTTAATTTTCAATTGGATGACGTCAGGGAACGCGAGAGATCTTCATAGTCTAACGTCTTCCGGCGCGCTTGTTCAGTTAGGTCGGCGAAAGACAACAATGTTGAGGGATGAAAGCTTCAATTTCCGCCCACGACGAGATAGGACGTGCTCTTGGCACTTCATCCTCAGAAGCACTGCATATGTCTATCATGGAAGAAGAAGATTTGACTCATTTAAAGCCAAGTACATACCTACCCTCTGAATCCCACTATATATATATGTACCACGGCGTCGCGTAATAGATCAACCAGGATCAACCTTTACCTGGAGAAAAGGCTCCCTACAGCTACACATGGATACCGAATCGCCAAGATTTGCTTCACGTTTTGCTGTAGTGATGCGCATGATGTTAGTAGAGTCACACATTTTCAAGCTTGCTCCCTTCGAAGTCAGGCTCAGACTCCACATACATTTTGAACCGTATGAACGATTGCCTTCAAAAATCGTTATATTGGTACCGAGACTATTCTTAGTAATGATCTTCTCGCTAGGTGATAACTTTTGTCTCACATATCTATGTATCAGTTTATAGTCCCATCATGATGTCCGCCCTCCCCACAACGCTTTTAATCTATTCTCGGTGTCGCTTCCGGGGTTCCTTCCCGCCTTTCGCGGCCGTCCGGGGTTCATCTCCTTCTCGGGGATGTTTCCGTTTACTGTCGCATTTGTCCGATGTCGGGCTATTTATTGTAAGTACCGAGTTTCACATTCCTTCCCCGTCTACGCTCCAGTCTGCCGTTTGGCTGGCTTCTCCCACCGATGCTTTTACGTTCGGCCGTCTAACCTGTTGAGGTCGCGTTCTCGCTCTTTGGGTTGTGGCTCTGTGTCTCTACGCTCTCTTTCCGACGATGCTGTCCGACCTGGACCTGTCACTCTCACTATCACTGCTCACAACTGCGCTGCTGTTGTTTTTCGTGTAACGTCCGAGTCTACCACGATGCTGGACTGGCGGCCGCGGTCGTTCACAAACAGGGAGACATTCCTGCGCTCGTTACGACTGTGGTCGATCCTTCCTCACCTTATTTGGTGCTGTCTTCATTTGACCCCCTGTTCGTTCGGCTCTGGCTAAACATGGTCAACGTCTTCAGGTTCCTGTGCTAGAAGTTCTTTTACAACCTGTTGCGCATGGACAGTGCAGCCAAAGAGTCGTTCATGTTGTCAGTCATTTGCTGGGTCCTATTCCAGCTGCGTTAATTTGTCATAGCCAGCCGCGTCACTGACAAACTGAGTATACCTCCTGCTCGACGCTGCGGCCGTGAGGGCGCCTTACTCACATTATAACATAGATTCGGAGTAAGTATTACAAGTGGCTGGCAGTGCGCCACACTAGTAATAAGTACAAGGATTAAGTTATCGAAGCATGGGACAAAATATGTTTGGTTCACAAGTAGAGAGTGCCTGTCTCCTCTTATGTATGGCCTGACTCAACTATCTTCCGAGCCTTGATGTGCCGCAGTATTGCATTATACAACCACGACAAGATGGCCGATAGCCCGTCGAGAGGGGGTTTAGTTTGGAAAGCGTTCAAAAATAATTTTCAATTCAAAACTCAGACGGCCATTACTACGAAGTGGCATTCGCCGGGCGCTGCGCGGTACCTGCCAGCGGGCCTGCCCGCGACAACTCATAATGACCTGCCCCATGCCCTTGCCCAAAGTTTCTCCCCAAACTCCCCAGCTGCCTATCTTGGTCGAAGGGCTTTGCGTGGCTGTCGACCGTCGAGCTCGATGAGGACCGCTGGTGGACAGGGAGGATTGCCTCGGCGTCCAACTCGCGCTCGATCCGGGGGGAGTACGGGCGGTGCGAGTTTTCTGCGGCGAGGCTAGGGTAGTATTGGCGGTATGCGAAGTACGAGACGACTGTCCCCAGGAGAGAGCCCACTAGCACATCTTGCCAGTGATCTGAGAAGCAAGCGCAAGGGGCCGAATCAGCCGAATGGGAATGTGAATGTGGAGATTGAAATCAGGCGATGGGGGAGGTGACGTACGGCGATAGTCCATTGTGCGTGAGATGGCCACTAGGGCGGCGCCGGCGAAGGGGACAAGTGACAGCCATGCTTTACCCTGTACGATGTCTTGCATTTCGTTGCGTATGGTAGACATGATGAACTTACCGTATGGCCGTGCCGATCAAAGAGATGGAGCTTCCCAGCGAGGTAGAACGCGAGGAATCCCAGTCCCGCAAAAGATACTAGATGTCCACGCCGAGAAGCAGAGAAATCAGAACAGATATGGGAGTCTACTAGTACAACGTACAACTCGAATGGCCAGATGGGAAGCTGCGGAACCCGTCGCGGAGGAGCCCCTGGTTAGTTTGCGTGCATATCTTCCAGGAGCTGAGGCCAAAGGGAGGATCCACAGTTCCTGCAGGTGGCAGACACCGGTCGAGGAGATCTGCGTGCATCTCGGGATGAGAACCCACGAAAACTTAGGAGAGCGGATGCTACGTGCCTGGTCGGGGTCGGCCAACTGTGATTTTCACGAATTGGGTGATTGAGCCGGTAAGGGCAAGGCTGAGGATTACTGAGAGGACTTCAGGTGAGGGCAAATGATGGGGGGAGAGCAGGACGTACGTCCAAGTGTGCCTGCAAGGGATGTGTATTCAGGACCAAGAAAAACGCGACAACGCGGGGAAGACACGCACTGTTATGGAGGTCCCACCAAGAGCGAATTGTCAGAAGGTTGATGATGGGTTGAAGCACCAAGGGCGCGACCAAGCAGATAAAGTAGAGATAGAAGTTCTACATTAGGGTCCGTCATTTCTGCATTCGACCCCAAGAGATTTGACCAAGCATACCGGAACACGTTCTTTCCATGCATGTCTTTACCAGATACCGGCGTCGTTAGCACATGTCCATCATCAGGGGTATTTGGAAACGAGAGCTTACGGATGGCGAAGGCTGGAGAGATAATTTGAGGTGTGGGTCGTGTGAGGCTACGCTATGAGAAAGAGAGCAATCTCTAGGGACGTACGATGTGTCCTCGACTGAAAATACCCTCCGGTAGCCGTGTACTTTGTTCAGCAAATAGAAGGCTTCACTGCGTCGACGTTGAACAATGAATATGGGTGATCATTGACAAGGAAAGTAAACGTGGGACACGTACGCCAGCGCTATCGTTAAGATCCTAGCAGTAGATGTCTGATTATCCTCTCAAGGACGGCAGAAGAGTGACACAAAGACACACCAGTCAGGCAAGTAGGACAAAATCACTTTGCGCCGTCTCGCGGCGGTCATAGGACGTCCAGGCTCATGCTGACGAAATATGGATGGCATGGTAAAGGGTTCGGTGGAGGGGGATTGTTGGTGGTCGTGTACGGCCTTCAGCTGTGCATCAGCTACTTAACAGTAATATTATTTTGAATGCGACAAAGCTAGTGGAACAGTGTGAGTCGATTTCAACCAACGCAGGAAACGATGAGGACGTACCACTGGACCAGCCAACTGCTTTTCGGGGGGGCAAATAACCTGATTTGCTGCGGAAGATAGAGAAATCCCCGTCGCTTTTACTAGTATTTAATCCAGTGGGGGCAATTTCGTTATCCTCGTTACAGCATGATCCGGGAACGTCTATAATAAGACAGTGGAAGTAAAACCTGTGTATAAGCACTATATTGAGCACGCGTACCGTGGCGCAGTCGATCGTAACAGCATGAAAGTAAGTAGCAACCAGGGGGTGATGCTCACAACGAACAAACAGCACATACCGTAACACACAAATGATACTGATCTTGTTTTGATGCACTAGTTTCGTCTGAAGGCTGTGTTTACCACCGTACCATGCAAAGCGCTCCTTTGATCCGAACCCACCACCTCCAGCGATTTTCCCACGCTCTCGGAGGGGGCAGGACAGTAGTATACTGCACAAAAAATGCAGAGTCAGAGCGTAAACACACAATTTGTCAGGGGACACTCTCGGGCCCGGGCATCGGACCCGAGCGTCGGGCCCGACCATGCGTCCCCAATGCTCCCTCCAGCGCCAACCGCTCGCCTTCGCTCGCAGGTGCACATTGGTATTTGTCATTCCTTTACATTACACTCTTTTATTACGCTTTCACCTATTTCCGTCTTTCCGACACGAGGCGCGCCTTACCGAGGCGCATGTCCGGACACGCGTGA
>JABCKJ010000309.1:0-25734 GCA_018850815.1 Asterophora lycoperdoides
AGGTGCTCTACGCGCCGACGGATCTGTTGACCTAGCCGGGTCTCTGATTATTCTTGTTATGCTGTAAGGGCGACCTTTGGGAGCGGACTGGGTCACACTGGCAAAGGGAATCCGAAGTTATATTGCTAGTACAGTAAGGGAACGAATATACTATGCACCTGGCAAAGGGAATCCGAAGATAACAAGAATGGGGATCCCTTTGCCAGAGCGCCGATTATATGTGAGACTGTACAAGCACAACGAGGACTGACATGCGGATCACGCATGTTCGGACATGCGCCTCGGCAAGGCTACCCAGTACAATGGGGGGAAAACCTGCGAGTCTACTCTGAGGGTTGCCCTTGCAAATATGCTCCCAAATTTGCATTTATTTGCCAACTATTTGGCAAATGATAATAAAGGATTAGGCATTGTGCGGGTCGGCAGGATCAACTTCATCATCTCTTCCTCACAGGATAAAACATCACATTGGAGCGAACACACGAGGATGGCTGGGTAGGTGTCTGGATGGGAGGGTATTATAATACAAGTGTTGCTAAAAAATACCTGTAAAATTCATTAATTGAGGCAAACAAAGAGAAAATGCAAGAGGCTTTGCAACTAGTATGAATCAGATCGGAAGACAAGAGTTGTTCACAACACAGTGACAAGCGTCGACTGAGGCGCAACGGCCGCATCGACCTTTTTACTAGATATTGAAATATCGGCAAGCTCCTCTTCGAGGGCTGTTTCTGGCGAGGTGGCGGTGGGAGATGGTGTTGTGTTGTTCCTGTGATGAATTTGGTTGAATACACATGCAAAAACGTGGGGAGCCACGCACGAGTCAGCATTTTCTCCCACCAAAGGCTCTTTGACTACGCTGGCTTCCGCATTCGGGTCATCCTCCGTTTTCTTGATACGTGTTCCATCGGGTGCAATACCACACGCCCTATTTCAATATCAGCTGACGGCGCAGACGCCAGCGAGGCGCAAACACGACTCACGCGACGATCTGGTCCCAATAGCTGGTGGGCTCGAATTTATAATTGAATTCGCCGCCGAAATCGGCATCTAGATGGGAAGGGGGTATAAGCTCCAGGAGGTCGGGGTTGAATCGCATCTATGGAAATTAATTAAGTTCAGGCATAGAGATGAGCGCAACAGAGACTCTGGCTGACCTTATCCCGGGTAACGGGGTCCAGAAAGGGCGAGATGCCTTTGTAGAAGAAGTTAAGGAGCATGGGCAGGTTGACCACGAGCGCACGACCTAGCGTCTCCACATAGTGCTGCTGTAGTATAGTCAGAACCTATATCCAATTTGTAACATCAGCAGTCGTCAGTCTTTTCATCTCGAAGAGCGGAATATACTTTACGCGCGACGGATATCGAGGGATTGGTACGGAGCGTCGTCGACTTGTAGTCAACGATGATAACGAGACTCTCTTGGCCTGGTGGCATAAGATCCTTGGCGCGTTCCCTGTGAGGGTGGTCACATCCACAGGAGCGCGCGGTGTCCATCAGCAATGGCGTACACCAAGGGGCAATAAAAGATGGGGAGTAAACGTACAGGCACCAGACGAGATGGCGCAGCTGCCGCGGGCCCGTTTCAGTGTTCTCGCGGCCTGGGCGCATGTAGATGATGGGGCGGCCATCCCTGTCGAATCCGTTGATGATACTGCGGGGGTTGCGCAAGCACGCGTAGCAAAAGGCTTGTCAGTATTCCGAAGCGGCGGAATTTGTGCGTATACGCGCACACACGGGTGGCGGGGGACGTACATTTTGCCCGTCTCGCTCTCGATGCGGACCTCCTCTGGGGGTATGAGATCCGGCTTGAACTCGCGCCGCCACTCCATCGTCGCCTTGATACGTTTCTGGGCGTCGGCAACATTCCACTTCGAGGCGCGGCTATAGCGCGTCATTGTGTCCGGTTTGTTGAGCCACCGAAGTTCCCATGGGTGGTAAGGGTCTGTCGGGGGAAGTAAGAGGCTATGGGCGTACTATTTCATTCAACGAATGGGTGAGAGATGCCGAAAAGAACGTGTAGCTGACTCACCTCCCCAAGAGCCTTAATTTTGGCCACCTGCTCCTCGGTGTACTCGTGAACTGGGCCGACTGTGGTTTCGGGGTGCGGGGAAACGAGAACTTCGTGCGTTTTCGCGGACATGTTGGTTCGGTTCAAAGGAGCAAATCATTGGCAAATCAAGAACCTGGCTCGAGGTGCTACACATTTTCTCCGGGCGTCCTTACTCAACTTTCTTTGGTCATTAGATTATCGCATCACATGACGCATTTTTTATGACCAGGTCGCCGGGACCCAGGTCCGAGTCGAGGTCTGGACGTCGTGCATGGGAGCGACAAGCAAAGGTAGGGAACAGAAAGAACAGAAACATGAATTCAGACGTACTAAGTAGAGCACACACGTCACTGCCAATCTGGTAGACCAGGAAAAACGAAGTTGCGCCGGCAGAATTGCAGAAAGCATACTGATACATCCGCATAAAGGTCATGTAGTCTGCAATATACATACGACGACTCCTGCCACGGTATGATGCGTGGGTGCTGTGCTCGATGTTGCTGGAACCTTCAACCAAAAATAAGTGCAAGAAGTATGGGTCGATACGAACAACAGATCCAAGCCTCCCCGTCCCCATTCCTCGTTTTTCATCATTTCCGGTGCTCAATGGCGCCCAACTGAACAACTGTGTCGGAAATTGCTTGTAGAGCTCTCCGGATTACATGGGTTTGGAGGGGAGTTGCGTCAAGAGAACATTGTGCCTCTTCTTGATGGTGACGCGGTGCCGCGAAAACTTGTCGTCAGGAGAGAAGCGCGCTGAACAAGAAGTGTGAGAGGTGTCCCATTGGAATGGAGTGAGACAAGCGGTACCGGGATGGGCGGATTTTGTGATTTTGCCTGTATCGGTGGCTTTCTGAAGCGTTGTCTGAGTAACTCGGTGACACAAGAAGGATTTAACGATGCTTACTTTGAGAGTATACACCCTGTTGCCCTGCTCGTCCAATGTGTACATCAAATGCATGATGAGTGCTGGTCGCCAACAATTTCAAACGTCAAACGTGATACTCAGACTCAAGACCTTAGACTCTGAGAAAAAATAATGTACACGTGATCATGTATTTATAATTTGGGACACAGTGACATTCGGCGTGGCGAAATATCTAGTAATCTATTGACAGAACATAGCAAACCTCGGAAGGCCCCATGGTTCTCATCCCTATGTAGTGAGAGCCACCCATATCGTCGCCTATCTCACCACACCCATGGCTGCCTCAGCATCGGTGGATGCGTCGATCACCGGTCGAACACGTAATGGCCACGTGATACGCTCACCAAGCTGGAAAACGGGTGTATAAGATCGTGTTGATTGTGGAGTCTGGACACATCCCCAACTCCCCACACCCACATATCCAGCCATGACCGTCACCGCAATCACCTCCTACCAACAATTCCAGGAAATCGTGCGCCCTCCATTGCTGTATGAGACCACCCAATCACTGTACTTACAGATCTTTTCTTTCTAGATCAAGAGCGGAGCCCCCGCTGTTATTGACTTCTGGGCGACCTGGTGTGGCCCCTGCCGAACGATCTCCCCGATTTTCGAAAAGTTTTCGCAATTGGAAGAAAACGCCAATGTGAAGTTCTACAAGGTCGATGTAGATGATCAGGAACAGATCTCCCAGGAAGTTGGCATCCGCGCGGTAAGTATTGTTTAGCATGGGTTCCCTACTACAATCTGACGATTTGTTTTGCGCAGATGCCCACCTTCGCGTTGTTCAAGGATGGCAATAAGATAAAGGAACTTGTCGGAGCTAACCCCCAGGGTCTTCAGGTGCGTGTCTTTACAAGCATTTTCACTCCGCGCACTCACCCGATTGTGATTCTATCAGGCACTCACCCAGGTGGCGGCTTCACTGGTCTAAATGATTATCGATACACCTACCTACGCCTTGTCTATGAAAGCTGTTTGATGTATAGTAACAATGCCTCGCGCTGGAGAAATTAAAGCTGTATTGTGCCTGCCTTGCGTCTCGTTGCTGAAGATCATAGCTTGGGGCGCGGTTCACCAATTAACTATCCTCCAATCCTCAGCATGAACGTTCATGAAAGTGTCCGTGTGTATATCTCTCTCGATACTTTCATCACAGGCGCTTACTCGTGGTTATGTTGTAGACTTAATATCATTGTCAGAACGTGACCATACATGGGAAACGACCGACGTTGACACAAAAGATGAGCATCCACACGAAAGTCCGCAAGCGCTCCTCCGCCATGTCCAACGAGTCCCACCTGGCACCCTGAAACGTATACTACAAGTGGCCTGTTTTGGCCTCGTTTTGAGTTGTGGCGTTCTTGCCGGCAATCCACCAGCAGTTGACCAGGGGCCGACTGACAGCTTGATGACTTCAATTGGAAGCGACTCATCCTGGCGCTGCTCATGCCTGCCTTGAACGGTAAGTGAAAAATGTAGGTGACATATGGTCTGAGGATGACTGAGGATGACGACTTCAGACTTCAGGATATTCTCCATATAAATGTCGGTAAGTTCTTGACCATCCAGCACCAATCCCAGCCTTACTCAAACTGCCGTCGAATCGATTATCCACATCATGCCCGTTCTCGAGATCAATTCTGTCCAACAATTTCAAGAAGTCGTACGTTCATTATCACCGGGTCGAGTCGCCGTTAGGTTGTTCCTGAATCCTCACTCCTACTAGGTTAACGGTTCTGAGCCTGTCATAATTGACTTCTGGGCGGCGTGGTGCGGTCCCTGCAGGGCAATCTCCCCAGTTCTCGAAAGGCTATCCGACCAGGAAGAGAACCAAGGTCTGAAATTCTACAAAGTCAACGTCGACGACCAGCCTGTCATCTCTCGGGAGGTCGGCATCCGCGCTGTGCGTCCAGGCCCCTTTCAGAAAATATTGACAGCTCTTCATATTCTAATAAGTATAGATGCCTACATTTTTCGTGTTCAAGGACGGCCAAAAGACTGGCGACCTCCTGGGTGCTAACCCCCAGGCCCTCCAGGTAGGCATTTTCGCCACTGAGATCTCCACATGGATGATCACATGGATGGATCATTCATCCATGGTTGCAGAGCCTTATCCGAACGTCCCTCCAACACAATAAATAAGTACAACAATACCAAGGAAGGCCGTACTTTTTGAGTCGCAGTCCGGTAGAGAATGATATATAGATAGTTTGCACGACTCGGTCCAGGTGCGAGATTGCCTGGTATTACTATAAGGCGATAAGACGTCTGAAGAATGTCTCCAATGATGCACATGTGTCCCTTGCTATCGAGATACATCATGAGATAGGGGCGTAACAACGTGTGCCGTGGACAATCCGTGACAACGCGGGGCGAAGCCCCACAGTTGAACCTTCCTTTCTACATGTAATGATGTATAACTCATTTCCGGGCCTGGGGTTAATTCGGTAAGATACTAAGGTAAGTATGAAAGTACTGTCAACGGCGTAATACTATGATCATGATCATACAGGTGCTACTATACATGCGTAGTACGGTCGTAGTATGGTTCCTACTGAACCTGGAGTGACAATCCCTTCATCCTTACACAGCATTGAGCTCAGGGAGATGTACCGCCCCAAGCCACGCCAGAATAATCTCCACCCTTGGTCCATGCAGTGGAATGCTGATGGTGGGCGGTTTCTTCTTACTCCCATTTGCTTTCTCCGCCGCCGCTCTCTCAGCCCTCTCTTTCTGCCGCTTCACAACCGGCGCCAACAGAATACGTGCACAGTCCAGCGCCCGCGCCTCAGTCGCAGTCCCACCAGCCCAGGGCGGCGACGAGGCATGAAACCTGTTCCCCTGTGTTGCGTACGGGGACGGGGACGACAGGGCATCCTCGGACAGCCATGGCGCTGAGCTGGATCCCTCCTGTGAGCTGCTGTTCTTGTGCGAGGTAGATGCAGACGAGGAGGACGAGGCTTGCTCCTCAGGTGGCGGGAGCGCACTAACACCGGGAGAGAGGATGAGCGCGCCAGAAAGGGGCGGCGCCGCCTCGATGGCAAGCCGACCCTTTTGCCCGGCGCCTGACAGGGAGTGCGGCTGCACCCCATGCCGCCACCCACCTGCAAGGCGTTCAAGGACCTCAATGAATTCGGCCTGGCCCATCGAGCGTGGGGGTAGGAACACGGGGTAACCCGCCAAGCCGTCGACCAGGGCCGCAGTTCGCGCAAAGGTTGGCAGGATGTTGACGAAGTCGGCGAGCATTAGCTGGCAGATGAGTAAGCTGAAGTGCGACTCCACAAGCAGCGGGTGGTATGTCGTGAACATGGTGGGTACCGAGGCTGTGGGAGGCAGTATATTGGTGTGATTGCCTGGGCGCATGGCCTCCGAGAGAAGGAACGCGTATTCGGTCTGGAAGGCGATATCGCCTTCGTGTAGTAGGCTGGGCGACGCAATCGAGTCGAAGTGATTCAGAAACTTTTCGTGGTCTCGGATGCTCTTCCTCAGCAGCCCAGATATTTGCTCCCGAAACAACTCGGCTGCCAGCACCTCCCTATATGCCTGTGCCTTCACACCAGCTCCCTGCCCCAACGGCCCATCTGGATTCCCAACCTCCACACCTCCATACCTGCCATTCTCGATGTAACACAACCGCAACTCCGCACCATCCACAGACGGGACTTTCCGCACGCCCTCCAGCTTCAGCACCGCACTCTCAATAAGGTACACTGCATGTTGCAAAAATGCAGCGCCGCGCAGGAACAGTAATTGGGGCTCGATGGGCTCCGGCGCATCGGGGAGCACAGACGGGTGCAGCAAAAGTGGTTCCCCGTCTAGTCCCTCGACCATGGTCTCCGCCCCCAGTGTACTGGTTCCGTCAGGGGGGGCTTGCCCATTCGAGTGCGCGGCGCTGGCCTTCTTGCGTTTCCCACTCTTTGTGAATCGCTCGCCAGTCCCGTTTCGATTGCGGTGCATCATCTTTGCCTTGCGCACGGCGCGTGCTTCTTTGAGCGCGTAAGTAAAGTCTTTCGTTGCCTGTGGATATTCATCCCGGAAACAATGCACTATACCGCGCGTGCGGTAATACTCGAGGCGCTGGGGTTGGGCCGCTATCAACTCGTCAAGAACCTTGGTGCTTGTCGACTCCGCAAGTTGGCTGGGGTTCCTGCATATCAATAAGGTCGATCTGATTATGACTGTGAAACGGACCTCACCGGGAGGGAATCTTTTCGTGGAAAAAGTGGACATATTTTGCGTCCAAGTCGTTAGGATCTATTGGTTCGAGGGTTGGGATAACAATGAGCTAGACAGAACACCGAGCTCACCATGTCTGAGTACCCTCTCAGCTACGTCGTCAAAGACGCTCCCCCCTTGCATAACCATTACGCTAGATGCGATCTCATCCGCCTTATAAGCTTGCGCAAGTTTTTGCACGGCAAGTGCTCTCAGTCGATGTATACGCATCGCAGACATAGCTACGTTGCGTCCTCCGCTACCAGATCCATGCGGGTTGAGACCGAGAGTTTGAGCAGCTGCCCAAGGGCTATTATTGAGTCCAAAGCCACCCAGCTCTGCAGCGGACAGGCCCGAAGTAGCCCGGACAGACAATTCGGCTGCCTCGTCAATGAGGCGTCGAATAGAGGTGACAGACCGAAAGACGCCAGGATCGATAGGCGGGGGTGTGGCCGTCCCCGGTCTCGGTGTGAAAGAATGCGGTGACGGTAATTGTGAAAACGTTCCTCCAGGGGAGTCGGGGGGAGAGTAGTCGCCGAGACTGTGGTAACCACGGTCGCGTTGCTTACTGGCAGAGATGCTCTTCGGTGGTGGTGGTGGAGGGAGCAGCGGGAGACGCGATTCGGACACAGAGAGAGTGGCAGGGTCGAGATTCAGCAGGAGCAGGGATTCGAGAAGCTCCAGTGGTAGTTGGAGCCAAGGGCCCTGGTTGAATATTAAAATCTGTAAAGTGCAGCATAGCACAAATTTGATACGAACATGATATGAGCTTATGTAGCGCCAGTGTTTATTTCGGCTGATGCATAGAACTGGTGGTTTCCAATCCTCTCCAGCCTTCGCCTTCGCTGCTGCAGCCGCGGCGGCTTCCTTCGCTTTCGTAGACTTCTTTGGTTTCTTCTTTTTCTTCTTCTTCTGAGAAGCCAAGACCGCGTCTTCGTCGAGTTCCTGGGTTGGTAACGTTTCACCGGAATGTGTAGTTGGAGTCGGCGCGTCTGGTGTGCAGATAGACGCATCGTGGATGTCTGGTGAAGAAGGAGATTCCTCTGAGATAGGCGAAGAGGCAGTCATGGAAAGAGCTATGGCAGAGAGACCCGGAGGAGTGGTTATCAGAGGAACAGGCTTTGGTAACCGGTGGCTTCACTGTTTGAAACGTTGAAATTTCCAAATTTCCGGTTTTCACACGATGTCGATCAACCAAGCTTGTTTGCCACAGTTGCCACACCAGTGACGATGCAAGTACAAAATGGCCTCGTAACACCTCGCCGCCGTAATCGTGTTCATCCTGAACACCACGGAATTGACTTCGTAAGGTCACAATGATAGGTCAGATTCTCTGCTTTTGACCCTTTTAACACCTAAAAATACAGTAATTCGACCGCTCTCTCCAAAAGTGATTCAAAATGGCCGCAGACTAACAATAGCATGTGCGATTCGCTCACTGTTGACCGCGAAGAAAAGACATTGTGTGTGGAGCATCAAACACGGGAATGTCTCTATCTCGACGTTTACATAACTTAGTAAAGTAACGGACATTGAACAAAGTTGAGACTAGGCTTTTTTCTGCATTCCATCCTTGGACTCGGAGAGTCTCGAGCCAACCTGAAGTTGTCTGCTTGAATTACCCTGACCGCCACCTTTGGCCAAGTCGCTCTCCTCGCGACCCCAACGGTCGCTGTGCCCGTCGGTGATGTTTCTCTCGCTGTCCGTCTGTTTTGCCGCCGCTTTTCTACATTATCCACATTTCTAATGGACAATTGCATGAAACACAGCAACAGCCGGAACGGTGGTAACCTACAGAAAGACCGGTTACGAGTGATGGTGTCTGGACTAGTGGTAACCCGGCCATGATGTAAATAGTGGTTGGTAGCCACTGATAAGTATGCTCGTCAAGGGCTAGCGCTATTCACTACACACTGCCCCTTCGCTTCTGTCTGTTCATTGATCTTAGTTTCGACTCGTATTTTATTACAAGCTATTATAAGACATATAGAATGGAGGTGAAAGATCTTCGTCCATTTGATCGTTGAAAATGGTTGAGAAGATTACGCCACATGCATCCTTAGTCCCCGAGCACAACTAGTTTTCAAGCTTCAAGCTCAAGAGTCGACCCTTTTCTGCGCCACAACTTGACAAGCTTAAGGCAGCACTGAAACTGAAGACACGCGAAATCGGTCTCTTGAGCCTTGCCATCCAATGTTCGGCCAGGACTGCGTATAGGAGAGTAAAGCTCGATGTCCTTGAAGCGTGCTGGTTTGAGCTTTGCGATGCTGAGATACATAGGTGGGTGCACGTCAGTCCTTGTGTCAAGAAAGGCGCAGTAGGGGGCCAGGTTCTTGCGCGGTTGATGTTCTCAATGCGGGATTAGATAACCGCTCTTGAGGTCTTGACGCCTTACGCTTTTGGGTGGGGACGACAGTCTAAGTCATGCAGCCTCAAGCCAGGAGCGAAGACATTGGGGAAAGATGAGAGTCGTTATGTGTTGTTGCGTGGTGCATTCACATGCATGAGGTCCAGTCTTGAAGAAATTGATCCTTAAGCGCCGTTATGGATCGAAGACCTGGTAGTCTAACTGGTGTGTGCCTGAGGAACCAACATCGCCACCGTCGTGGTCAGCAGCCCAGAGGTTCGCCAGTCGCGAGCCTTACCAAAAGTCCATGCCAGCCAGAGAGAAAACATGCGTCGCCTGAATTGGGGTCTGTAGTAATACGATGAGCCAAGAGTGACCAAGAAGAATCGGATGTAAATGCGGGCATGAAACGATGTCAAAAAATATGGCAGGCAAAGAGATTTGGTACAGTATTAGATGGGGTCAGCGATGCGGGCGAGGGCCTTGATGTATCCTCCTGGAATGGATTTCGCCTCGTCGAAAGATCGAATGACAGGCGCAATACCTCGGTCAGCGGACTGCGCTTTGATGAGGCAGAGGTCCCGGAAGGCGACATGGAAACCGAATTTGGAGTCGAGTTTATAAGCGTACGATGCCTTGATCTCCCGGATGTTGCGGATGAAGAGAACGTTGTCAACATCCTGATCGAAGATCCGCGACGCCTCCGCCATTCCGTCAGTTTCTCGAGGAGTCCGGTATTTCTTCTGCTTCTTTTTTGGTGACGCATGGTTGCTTTTTCCCGCCCGCGCTAGTCGTGTGCGTTCTTCAAGATACTTCTTTTTCGCCTTGTCCACGGTATCCTTGATGCGTTCGAGCTCGTCGAGGAGAATGTCACCGTGAGGCGGGGCGGCCACGGAAACATTTTTCGCGTGATCGTTAACAGATATGAAGGGTCCTAACAGATCCTTGTCTTTCACGTCGTCCTTCCAATCGTCAACGAGAAAATGTGCTTGCTGATCAAAAGTGCGAAGGAGGTTGTCTGCTGCACGTGTCGCTGCATGAAGGATTGCATGGAAAATGTAGGATGTCGAAGTGCTGCTCTGTGTCTCTGGAATTGGGCCACCGAAATTCCGCTGATCCTTTTCGAAAACACCTTCTTTGAGCCGCAGCCCACTTTTGCTGGAATCCAGAAGTGTGTTAAACCTATGCCCGACGTCGTTAATGCGACTTTACCAGCGGTACAAATGAGAACTTACATATAGGACAATCGAATGGAGTGTGGATGCCAATATCCGTACTTCCATACGGAATAGTCGTGGAACGTCGAATAAAGACCGTGCTTTGTTTCCCTCAGGCTGAGAAGGAGCACGTCCTGGAATTCCTCCTGGGCCTTACGAGGAGACAATGCTGCAGAGCGTTGTGCGAATTGCTCAACAGTTTGCGGGTGGCGCTCAAAGTTGTCTTCAAGGAAGTTGTCCGGCATTGGCACGAGCTTCTTAGTGCGAAACGGTTCAACGAGGCTCCTCTCTCGAATCATGAAAAGATCGTCTGCAAAGTACATTATGAAGGAAAACCTCTTAAACAAGCAATCGACGTACCGCCGTCGTAATCTGTTGCAAAAATGATTGAATATTATATAACATGCTTTGAAATTACGTGCAACTCACCTCCGCCTGACAGGATGTTGGCAAAGCTGAGAGTTCCCTTGATGGAGACGATCAACACGTCTGAATATGGGAATAGCTCGGGTCGATCGACGAATTTGACCTGCTCTATTCAAGTAGGTGTCAACAAATTCAACAAGCTCGCTTACTTTTTGAATGTCAGACTCAACACGGATGGGGTATCTATGGACTGGTAAGCAATCTTAAGAGGCAAGTCACAACTTCATTAATGTACCTCCCGACCTGGGCAACGCAGATTAGTCATAAACAGCAAGTAGAGGAAAAAGGACAATCACAAGGCCATCACCAGTGATGGTGTTGAAGAGAGTCTGCGTCTCCTGATCCATTAGGGATTGTGACGACCTGTAGTAGACCTCGCCTTCTTCCAGAATGCCGAACGGATCTGCGGGGCACTCAGAAATGTAAAATCTGGAAGAAATGCGCTGACGTACCGGGGGCGACGTAGGCACCGATAGACTCTTTCAACGGAATGAGAAACTTCTCTATCGTAGTCTTGATAAGCGTGCTGACGATGTTGCGAAGCTTATCGCGAAGAAAGAACAATTCGGTCGGGAGGAAGCCGGCCTGGATCATCTCCACGACAAGCTCGTGAATGGAAAGTGGAGCTATGGGAAATGAGAAACAGCGGAGTGTCTCAAAGAGGGTACACGTACTGCCACTCAACTCATTGCGACCAGTAAAAGAACTGCGTTCAAGCTCTTCTCTTAAAGCCGCATCAGCATCTTCATTTTCCATCCCAACATATTCATGGCCCCATTCGCGGCGCTGCTGCCCCATTGCGCGGCTAAGTGCCGTCGTCAGTCTCTGCTGTCTCGATTTCGCGACGCCGCCACATTGGTTAACGGAGTACCACAGTTTCTCCATGGCCCGTGGACCTTCCCACTCCATCAGAGGCTTAATTAGGTCCTCAAGGCCCCGCACCATGAGGTCAATGAGGACTTGGTCCGGAACGCCATTCTTGGAGAGGTTCATAATCGACTGTTTTGAAAGGCTGATGGAGGGCGAAGGGCTGGAGACGGAAACCAGATCAAAGATGCGATGCATCCTGGGGTAGGGGCGAGGGGACTTGATCTTGGTCTGCGATGGCCGGATCCATATCCTAGGGAATGGGCTCTTATCCGTCGGGTGGAGAATCCAAAGGCCTTTGGAGCCTAAAACGCGACCTTGGACAGCGGTGGGGCGACCGACGACACCAAGTGTGGTGCCGATGATCTTCAGTGCGGCTTCGTTGATAAATCCACAGCCATCTGTCGTAGTCTTCTCTGCTGGAGCCTTGTTAGGATCGCCTTTCCAATCAAACGTCGCTGAAACGACAAGTCGTAAGGGTGATGTACACCGCAGAGGTGAAGGGGCATACCCATGTCATCGATGAAGACTATGTCTTCCTCTTTAAACTCAATGACTGGGACAGTCGTTGAACATGCGAGCGCGAAGCGAGTTGACCATTTTGCAATGGGCTTTTTGATAGTCAGCAAAAATGGGAGGCTAATGTAATAAGAACAAGGAGGGTCACACCTGACCAACGTTCAGCGCCAGCGCATTCTGGGAATCAACAATTTTCTGGAATGGCATTCGATGGTAGTCCCCATCCCATTTGGCCGGTCGCCTCTCATAATCCTCGTTCGTCTCGACAAGATATACTGTCGCCTCCTTTGAAGTCAGCGGGACATATACACGCCCGCAGAGAATAAATTTTTGGAGTAGATAACCTTTGATTTGATTGATCTCCTTCTTGACGAGCTCGTCCGGGATACGAAGCTGTATGATCCTCCGCGACCCAAGAAACCGAGCGAGCCTAAGAGAGCGAAGTTTTTTGGGCTGTTCGAGGTGGATTTTGTAGGTATCGCCGGACCGATCGAGACGCGCAAGTTGTTGAACCTGACCGCCATACCAGTTGGGCTCATCGCGCCACGGGCCCATGAGCCCCAGTCCGCGACCTAGACCTTCCATGGTAGCAGCTTGCTCACGATCCAGCTCTTGCCTACGATCAGAATCAAACTCTGGGCGTTATACTTTGCAGACATTCACAGCAGAGACATACCAAACCGCGTCGTCACGGCTCTTCACTGGTTCGTTCAATATAATGCTCCGCACTTTATAGGCGGTACCCGTTGTGAGTTTATCAAGCTGGTTGATCTTGAGTTCCACGTCCAGCCATCCCCAATATCCCCGAGCGATCCCACGCGCAATCTCGTACTGCACTCCCCATCCAAGCTTTGCTTTATCCATTAGTTCCTGTACCGCAGCATCGTGCGCGATGATACACGGCTTCAGGTCTACGCCAAGTGGACCCATAAGGAAGTTCTCCAGGGAGACTCCTTCGAGCGTGTCGACGCGAAGTGGTCTAGAATTGGTACCCCCTCCATTGTTGGGTGCTGGGACTGGCTTTACCGTAGGCGAGGACGCGGTGTCACTGGAGACGACGACGTCGTCGTCGTCGTCGCAAGCAAGCAAGGCTTCTCCCTGCATGGATATCGCATCTCGTTCGAGATGTCTCCGTTTTGAGGGAGAGGAACTTCCTGCTGGTGACTTTGATGTTCTTATGCGCCTTTTGCTTGAGGAAACGTCCACTAGGACTCGGCTGGTTGATTTTAGAGAGGGCCCCGAACCGAGGGAGGACATTGAGGATTGGGAGAGCATGAACCAATCGTCGGATGAGGACACATCGTTATCAGTGAGAACTGAAGAGTTCGTGAATTCAGGTAATTCTCAATTCAAATTTGGAAACGCACGCTCTGCCTGAACTACAAAACGTCAGCCAATTGAGCACTGGCAAAAATAAAAAACAACACACCTTCGGCTTCGCTGTCGGAAGAATCCTCTATCGTGACTGAGATCTGAGGCTTCGCTTTTTCCTGTGACAGAATGCTCTCAGGCAAGGACACTATCTAATCACATAGTTGTACATGCCTTGGCGGTGGAGCGATTGGCCGATGACTTCTTGAAGAGAGTAGTTGGGGTGAGCGAAGTGGATGGGTTGGGGGCTAATGGCCAAAATTTTGATTACGCAAGCACAATAGGGACGGAGGGTCCTACAGTTTAGGTGTAAGTGGGCGCCAAACGTGGCGTTGAGCCGCCCTGAAGGTGTGCTAGAGAGGTCAGCATTGCGCTGTCTGGATGGGGTTTTCGGTGTCCATGAGGCAGAAGGCGAAACCACAGGTGACCGGGAACTGGAGAATGGGGGATGGGCGAGGGTAGAGAATTCTTTCCTTGGTGAGGTGTGGCGGGACTCTGGCGAATTATTAATGAGAGGTAAATGTGTGAATAGGGTTGGAGGAAGTTCTGGGGCACGCATCACTCACCGATGGCGTTGTAAGCAGCCAGTTCTTCCTCATCTGGCTCAGGAAAGTAATCATCGTACTCGCCCTGCTTTGACGCGTTACTCATAGGAAAATGTACAGAAATTGCTGCACTCTTACCATGTCGAGTTGACTAAGTAGCCTCGGCGATATGAAGGCGATATGAGGCACTTGCAGAAGACTGAGGATTTGAAGGACAGTATTATGGAATATTCGGTAGGAGAGTATTACTATCGCAGGAGATAATGTGAAAGACAGGTACTTAGTACAACTAGTACTTGAACTTCACACCACCTCCAACTCGGCAGGTCTAAGGGAGTCACGTGGCGACTAACGTGACAATGTGACGGGACGCGTTGAACTTGGGTTAATTTTGAACCTCAACGGACCGGATAGGGATCTCAAGTCCCCTGCCATGCCGCCCAGACGATCTTCGCGCTCGACCAAGGCATCCTTAGAGCCTACTCCAGCTCCCCCACTACCAGTAAAGCGAAAGAGAGGGCAGACTTCTGACCCCGAACCCGAACCGAAGGAAGAACCAGAGGAGCAGCAGGAGATCACAAAACCGCCATCGAGGACGCGTCGATCCATCTCTTCACGCTCTAGTGCTCCTCCTAGCAAGGCACGCCCATCATCTAGGCCGAAAAACTCGTTGCCAGAGGTACCCGAGTCGGACGAAGAAGAGGCGGATTCTGCGCCCCCAGTGAAAAAGGCACGTCCGTCAATTAACCCCGACGACGAAGTGGACAGCGAGTTTGAGGAAGTGAAGCCGAGATCCCGTCGATCTTCTGCGCCCGCGAAGAGGGGTAAACCTACAGCTAGTCGAAAGCCGCCTTCACGATCTGGGCAATCATCGCGTGTTGCGCCAGTCTCTGCGCCAGAGGAGGATGACGCGGAGGAGAGGGAGGACCGACCGCCTGGCGACAATATAGCACCTGCTCGCGCAGGCACTCGCAAATCTGGTAGATCCTCCGCCAGTGCCTCTAGTCGACGAACCTCGATCGATGAGAGCGAGTCGGCGATGCACGTGTCGGACGATGGAGAACCTAAGCCCAAGCCACGGAAGGGCAAGACTGTTCGCAAAGCTCCCACAAAGACCTCGAGATCACGAAAGGCACCTGTGCGAGCCGTCACCATTCCGGACACCGACGACGACGAGAGCTCTGGGGCTGAGGGGAACCTTCAGGGGGATGAAGCCGAACAGCCTGAAGAGCCTAGTACATCAGTGGCTGGACAGGTCCAGGTTACGGAGATGGTGGTGGAGGAGGAGGAAGTGGAAGAGAAGTCTTTGTTCGACCCAATCCCATTGCCTAATCCTGCGAGTCTTCCGCAAGCTGTTCCTGAGGAGCCAGCGGGGCCGAAACCGCGTCTCGTCATCCACAAAATAGTTTTGGTGAACTTCAAGAGTTACGCTGGACGCCAGGAGATTGGGCCATTCCACAAAGTGCGTGAATCCGTCTTCGACTTTATAATGTAATTTTGACATGATCATCCCCTAGTCGTTTTCATCCATCGTTGGCCCTAACGGTTCTGGAAAGTCTAATACCATTGATGCGCTTCTTTTCGTTTTCGGATATCGCGCTTCGAAGATGCGACAGGGGAAGCTTTCTGAACTTATTCACAACTCCGCACGATACCCCAGCCTCGACGAATGCAGCGTCGAAGTCCATTTTCGCGAAATTATGGACTTGGTGATTGGGCTGAATTTTTGATCTTCGTCAATGCACTGACCCTGTCGTTCAGCCTGGTCCAGATGATTTTGAAATCGTACCGGATTCCCAGCTGATTGTGACGCGTCAAGCGTTCAAGAACAACTCCAGCAGGTATACTATCAATAGCAGATCGAGCACGTACAGCGAGGTCCAAACCTTGCTCAAAGGGCGTGGAATTGATCTCGATCATAATAGATTTCTCATTCTCCAGGTATGCATACCTCATAGCCCCTCTTCTGCGCCGACATCTAATATATTCATTGACTCTAGGGCGAAGTTGAGTCTATCGCCCAGATGAAGCCCAAGGCTGCAAACGAGCACGACGATGGCTTGCTCGAATACCTCGAGGACATCATTGGAACCTCAAGGTTCAAACAACCTATTGACGAGGCTATGGTTGATATGGAACGATTGCAGGAGGACCGCATGGTCAAGCTAAATCGCCTACGCATCGTCGAGAAAGAAAAGTTAGCGCTTGAGACGCAGAAGAAGGAGGCGGAGGACTATCTCAGGCTCAAAAACGAGCATGTCAGAGCAACATCTCGCCTTTGGCAATGGATCCTGTGGAAGTGCTTCATCAACGAGGAGGAGTATGAGAAGAATATTGTGCGTTTCTCAAGGCTACCCTCGTACATACGCGTTTGTGACACCAAGCTACGTCCAGGCGCAACTGAAGCAAGACCTGGAAGCGGAGACTAACCGCAACAAGGATGACATACTTCATCTGAAACAGCTCCGGGCTCATTACGAGGAACGAGAGGCAGCTTACGCCGTAAGTCCTATGCTCTTATCTGTTGGGACCAACCTGACTCTCTTCTAGGAAGTCAAAAGCGCCGCGACCGAGGCGCTAAAGGAGCTCGCTAGCGCTGAGAAAGAAGAAGTTGGCCTGCAGGAGCGTCGAAAACATGCTGCAACCAAGGCCAAGAAACTGAAGAAATCCCTTCAAGATGTGCGTACCCACAACCCACATTTCATGCTCCCTTACTGATTGACGTCTGTATAGGATACCGCTGCGAAGGCGAAGGCCGTCAATGACGTCAACGACAATACAGATAAAATCAAGCGCGAGAAAAAGAAAGCGGAACAGTATGAAGCAAGCTTGATCGAAGAGGAGAAAATCCTTGAAGGAATTCGGGATAGCCTCAGAGGTATGCTTCACATGTATCGATTGGCTACGTCTCAGCAATCTGACTGCCATGACATGCAGATAAGACGCAGGTCTTTAATGAACAGATCGAAGTCAAGCAAAAGGAACTCCAACCTTGGACGGCTAAAGTCAATGCGAAGAAGGCGGAGATTGACGTTGCGACCAGTGAACGAGATGCATTGGTGAAGAAGGCTGAGGCACTTGAGGCTGCTCGTAAAGATGCCCAGGACACCCTGCAAGGCTTGAACAGCGATCATGGTGTCAAGGTGCGTGCTTTAATGGGCGCATTTACTTCTTTCCTGATTCAAACGCCATAGGTACGAGAGCATGAGAAACTCAAGGAAAGCAAAGCCGATCTGCAATCAAAGATCCAAATGGCGCAGCAGACAGCCAAGGTATTGACCCCCTAACGCCCGTGTCCCAGTGATTCCTAACGTTACTTTCTCAGGACTGTGAAGCTAACGTGCATCAATGGAGAGGCAAAGCTTCCTCCTCACGCCAGAAAGTCGAGGAGGCGAAAGCCTCACAAGCCAGTAATCGATCGCAGAGCTCAGTCCTTGATTCACTCACTCGCCTGCAGGCTACTGGTCGCATTTCTGGATTCCATGTACGTTACTCGCGATTTCTTACGGGATTACTTACCTTGCTAAATCGAGTTCAATTGTATAGGGCCGTCTAGGAAGCTTGGGTACCATTCCCGACAAATATGATATCGCTGTGTCAACTGCCGCCCCTACCCTACACCACATGGTCGTCGATAAAGTCGACCAGGGCCAGGCCTGCATCGAGTACCTCCGCGCCCAGAATGTAGGCCGTGCCTCATTTATGGTGCTCGACAAGCTTGGCCAACCCAACGGCATGGCAAAGATCGCGACGCCGGAGAATGTTCCCCGCCTTTTCGACCTCATCAAGCCCAAGGACCCACGCTTCGCACCTGCCTTCTTCAAGGCTATCGGCAACACGCTCGTTGCTGAGAATATGGATCAAGCCAACCGTATCGCGTACGGTGCCAAGCGGTGGAAGGTCGTGACTCTCTCCGGGCAGCTTATTGAGACCTCCGGTACCATGTCCGGAGGTGGCAACCAGCCCGCCCGTGGAGCCATGAGCTCAAAGTTCGCCGCGGATGCCGTTAGCCCCCAGGTACTCCGGACATACGAGCAGGAGAGCCAAAGCGCGACAGAGCACCTGGAGCAGGCTTTACAGGAGCTTAGAGCGTCGGAGGAAGATCTGGAACGGCTGAAGAATTCCGGCCCACATATCGACATTGCGTTCCAGAAGCTGACGATGGATATCGAGAACTCACGACGCAGAATCTCCGAGGCAGAGAAACGCGTGCAAGACGTCAAGTGAGTGATATGCATTTTGTGCCTTTCGGTGACTGATGAACAGTATGCAGTGCACAGAACAAGCCTAACAAGAATGATCTTACCCGAATTAAAAGTCTCGAGAGCGAGATCGAGTCGTCGACGGAGGAGCTTGAACAGCTGCAGGAGAAATCTGGAAAGATCGAGGACGCGATCAGGAATCTCGAGAAGAAGATCCTGGATATCGGAGGCTCTCGTCTGCTGAAGCAGAAATCTACCGTAGATGGGATCAAGCTCCATATCTCCCTGGCGAACGATGAGATCACCAAGGCGGAGGTTGCGAAAGCGAAGGCAGAGAAGGACTCTACCAAGTATGACGCTGCGATCAAGACCAACTCTACTGCCCTTGAAGAGGCTGGAGCAGAACTTGACGAGTTGGAGGGCCTCCTGAGTGAGCTGACGACGTATGTCACAGATCTTCGCTCCAGAGTCGAAGATGCCCAAGAAGCCGCCGATAACTCCAAAGATGACTTGGACAAGCTCAAGGTGGAGCTCGACGCCAAAGATCAGGAAATTGAGAAGTTTAGGCAGAAAGAGGTCCGTGAACTTTTCATGGTTGTGTTCGACTTTTTGCCTGATCAACAGCCTTGTAAACCAGTTGGAGATTACGCAAGCTCTTAGTGATGCCCAAAAGGAGGCTGATGAAAATGGAAAGAAGATTGATCACTGGCAGAGCGAGCACGACAAACTTACGCTTGAAGAGATTGAGTATGTGACTTTCCGCCACCTCAATAATCACTTCTGACATGACTCTTGAAGCGACGACGACGATGACGAAGAAGAAGAAGAGCACACTGAATCTTCCGAAAAGCCTAAAGAGACCGAGGATGACGGTGAAGGTGACGCTCACGGCGACGGCGATGGCGATGATAATGTCAAAGCTGAGCCAGATGACTCTCGAGCACTCCCGAAATCGAGACCGAAGGATAAGGCGTCTACACAGGAACTCCACATGTACAGGCCTGACGAGCTTGTCAAGTTCAAGAAACGCGAATTAGTGGCTGATGTCGAACTTCTCGACGGTGAGGCTCCTTTTCCTTCATCAAAGACATTTGTCACTTGGCTGACCGTTTGTACATAGAGCAGCTCAAGAATTCCAAGCCCGACCTGAGAGTCTTGAAAGAATACCGCAAGCGGGAGGAAGAGTTTATGAACCGTGCCAAGGACCTTGACAACGTCACCGCACAACGTGATGCCCAGAAGCAGAAGTATGATGGACTGAGGAAACAGCGGCTGGATGAGTTCATGGAAGGCTTCAGCAAGATATCTATGAGCCTGAAGGATATGTACCAGGTATGTTGTGTTCAACCAATTGTGCACGGGTGTGTTGACGTACTCGGTTTCCAGATGATCACTCTTGGTGGTAACGCCGAGCTTGAGTTAGTGGATAGCATGGATCCCTTCTCCGAGGGCATCATCTTCAGTGTCATGCCACCCAAGAAGAGCTGGAAGAATATCTCGAACTTGTCTGGAGGTGAAAAGGTGTGACACGCAAATTTACTACTATGGGCCTCCTCCACTTAATGTCTAATTGCAGACACTGAGCTCCCTTGCTCTTGTTTTTGCGCTGCACGTTTTCAAGGTAAGGGTAACAACCCTTTTTTCATAGAGGTTACTCATCTCAAAATCAAGCCCACGCCTCTCTACTTCATGGACGAGATCGACGCCGCGTTGGACTTCAGAAACGTCTCCATCGTCGCCAACTACATTAAAGATCGCACGAAGAATGCCCAGTTCATCATCATCTCACTCCGGTACGTTCGCATTTCCATTGCTACCTCCGCGGAGTGTGGTCTGACTCTGCCCCATCAGCAACGACATGTTCGAGTTGAGCCACCGACTTATCGGAATCTACAAGACCGCCAACGCCACTCGCAGTACGACATCTCTTGAGAAACTGTTCTGTTCTCTAGCTGACACATCTATAGGCATCTCAATCGATAACCATGCATTGGTGGCTCCGCCGCAGAAGGCCTAATTCTCATCATACCTTGTTGACTTATTTTCAAGTTGTTGTATTGTTATTTTGGAGAGGCGTTTACTCATTATCGTACAGTATGTTAAAGTGGACCACAATAAATCTATCCTCTATGCCAGCTGTGTCAGGAGCTCGCCTAGCTCCGTCGTATCAAGGCCCCATCTCTCTACTAACTGCCTCTCTCCACCCGCTTTCGTCTTCGCACTTGCGATCCACTCCCTCACCGCTATCTTTTCCTGGTTCGGTAGCGATGCCTTGCAAAGAGCCGTATATGTATGAAGCAGCCTGAAATTTACACATAAGTAAACGAGGTCAAAATTAGTTCAAAATTAACAGGGGAATGTTGTCGGTAGCATACCGTACGCCGGTCTCCTCAAACGTCACGTCGGGTTCGACAATATCCCCGTCCTCTCCGTAGGGCAACGGGTTCGTCAGCGCCTGAACCACTGCATCCAGAATACGTTGCGTCAGCAGTGCAGACGCCGCGAGCTCCGTCGTCGATGCCCGGTTGGGGTTGTGGATGTACGCCGCGTGCGAGTTGTCGTGCACGGGCTGGGAAGGGTCCGTGGCGTGGCCATGAAGATTTGATGGCACAGTAGAAGCAGAGGGAGAGGAAATAGAGGGATCGGTGGGGAGGAGGAGCGAGTTGAGGAGGAATATCGTCTTCCTGCGCACAGTGATTTCTGGGTCGGCGAGAGCGTCACGGAGGCGTGCCCAGCCTTCGACATTAGGGTCTTCGAGTGCGCGGACGGCCGGTGCGTTGTGTTTGAGGAGTCCGGAAAGGGTGTAGATGGCTTTTGAACGTGTCTGGAGGGTGGAGGATGGTGATGGTGTCAGGAAAGACACGAGTGTTGGGAGGGGGTTCAATGCAAGGTACTGGAAACATCTGAGCGCCGAATGACGGTGGAGGATATGCCAGACTTACGGAGTCCTGGGCAGAGGGATTGTTTTGGAGAGCAGTACCGATGACCCACAGTGCCTGCATTTTTATTTCGAGGGTGGAACTGTGTGCAGTGAGCAACGCATGTAGAGGTTCCCAGAGCTCGAGTTTCACGAGATCTGCATGCAGTCGGGTGAAGTCAGCGATATGCAGTGTTAGCAACACTGATGTGGCGCACCGTTCGCGTTATCAATATTCTCGATCAACTACCGACACATCATCAGCATCGTTTGCTACCTGGATCTCACGTTAATACAAACCATCTCGAGATGATCCAGTGCAGCCACGCGTTCATCCTCGCCCTTTGTATCATCCGTAGCCGTAGCCATGTCCTCTTTCATGAGTTCTGCGTCCGGCCGTCCCAAGATCATGTCGATGACGCCAGGGTCCAAATCCTTGCGGACAACCGATGGTTGTGGACTCGGGTTGCCATCCTGCGCCGAGTTTTCGATTGACCAGCGGAGCAGTGACTGCATTTTAGATTATTCTCGCGGATGATCTGTTACACTGACAGGTGAGGAAGAGGAGAGGAAGCTGTGATGGCGTTTCCCTTTTTAATCAAGAGGAAATCTCTCGCGAAGAGTCGAAGACGGCGGAACGTGCTCGAAAATACTCATCACGTGCTGGGATAGTACATTTCAGGGATCAGCGCGGAGTTTCAATGTATCCCTTATAATAGCTCGAAATTTTACACTTTGCTCCCTTAATACTTATCCCACGCGATCCTTTTCCCCTCCTTCTCTTCTCGTTCTGTTCTTAGGTTCTGATGTCAGAGGCAATGATAGCTGTGAGTACAGACCTCTTCTGTGACGTGGCCCCATCCACAGTGATGATCCAAACACATACCATACTTTACCACATTCCGAAAACACGATGTGGAATACTTTATCGATTTCAGCTTTGTCTGACCCTCTCCCTTCGCCAAATTTCTGCGTGCTGTTACTAACCTCCTTTTTCTAGGTTCGCCCCCCCCTCCTCCATATTGCTTTGGGACTACCTAATAGGATTGGCTAGGTGAGAAATTTTCTTCCATATACCTCGTGCTTTGGTGTTCTTGGTCCTTTACATTCCATATATCGCCTGATGATACTTTCGATGGGCGGACACGAATGCTCCCCTGCCCATACCAAAGTCTCCCGGTGTACAATGTGGAGGCGGGTGGGGGTGCTTGCTGAAACGCATCGATTACCTGACCTTACCTCCTTTCATTCAACTCTTCTCCCTCACCTCATTGCAAGTGCTCAATGATTGCTGACAAACTTATTTCAGTATTCTTTCTCTCGTCAAGTAGCGTATTCTTGTGCTGCAATCCTATTGTGTACTACCATAGTAATCTCATGTATCACCACAACCGTAACACACCCAAGTATCAAGGTCCTCAATACAACCTGGTGAGGCTGTGATGAGGTCTGAGAATCACTGGTGGGGATTATCATTGAGTGTTGCTGTGAAGTTCAGCGATCAGCGGATTTGCACCTCTGTCAGATGTGGCGCAGAACTAGTGTTAACTGCTTTGTTCAGCTGTGCCTCGTCGAGCTGTTGCAGCCAGCATGTAGATGACATGCAGATAACGCGTCCAGCGGTCGCCACATGGCAATCGTGGCGAGCGTAGGTGTCCCTCTTCAATGGACGTTGCGGTTCCGCTCTGTTTCGTAGTTTAGTTCATTGTAATTATGTGGCAGAATGCATCTTTCGATTATTGAGGTAGTTTCCTCCGTAAATTGTAATACTGTGCGCCATCATTCATTTTATACATAATGCACCTTCTTGTGCGCGTCATGCCCTGAGCACTTGGAGTAGCGGGCTCTGGCCGTCAGGGCACCCGCTTGAGAGTTTATCAAGAGTCAGTCAACGCAAGCGGCATTATGACATAAACGCTTCAAGTTGCCTCTGGACAGTTTCCAGGTTGTGGATTATCCAACCTTGCCTACGGAGCTTTTCGACAAAATCATCGAGCCTCGGAAACGTCACAACTCGTGTCTTGCTCTTAGCGTCGAAATTTCTGAATGCTTCTGCGACAGTGTGTTCTCTCCGAAGCCTTTGACCTAACCCATAGACCGCTGCCGCATGGCAAGAGCCACGCTTGCGTGGAACCAAATCGTAACGGTCACTGATTTCTTCGTGGAGTCTTAAGTCTGTGCAGAAGATCCGACAGACTAGCGCAAATGATAGTCATTGAGCAAGGTCATTTCAAGTGATGTCGTGTGCAGTAACAAGCAGAAACTGAATGTAAATTTAGGACAGGTCAAGGGTGTAGCTGCGGGGTGAAGCATTGGTTGATTCAGCGTTGTAGAATGCAAGCATGAGTGGTACTCACGTCGTAGGCACGTTAGCCTGTTTGACACCCACAATCGTAAGTGGGACTCCCAGCTTTCCACCGATGGTAGCCGCGCTGCCCATCACAGACAGATAGATTAGCACCTGACGAGATCTGAGCAGAACACCCCCTCACACCACCCGGCCGTGTTCCACCTCTTGCATCCCCCCAGAATATAAAATGGATAAAGCCACTTACCGCACATATATATCAGTCTTTATCAAATCCAGGACGCCGTAAGGGATTATATCCAGCGACCCCTCGACACCTTTGGTGAGCTTCACGTTGCCGAAAGTGCCGGAGTTCTTGGAGCCGAGGATGGGTACGACGACGGGCTTGGTGAACTTCTGGTCGAATGTCGCGTAGACGGTACCATTGAGCCCGGCGGAGCTCACCACACGGTCGAGTGTGAGCTCGACGAGTAGGGGGTTCTTCGCTGTGGGTGCATGATGTGATTAGAGGGAAATATTAGTGGGAAGGCGTGGAATGAGCACGGGAGATGGGCCCTCACGCACCGTCGAAGTTGACCCTTTAATGTGTGGGGGTGTCAGCTTGCAGATAAAACGAGAAACAAGTTGGACGCACGAGATGAGGTTCGTTTCCAACGACTTGAGCTATAGAGGTATCTCCTCATTAGAGAACCCGCCTACACTAGGGGAACAACCCACAGTAATGATAGCGTTGATCTTTTCGACGAGCCCGATCTTGAGGATGTTGATGATTTCCCCGATAGCCACGCCACCGATGGTCGACGGGTCAGTGGCGGAGGCGGGGGCGGGAGCAGGTACGGCTCCAGCGCAGAGGAACAGCAGGGACGCACCCAGGGTGACGAGGAAGGGTCTGATATGCATAGGATTCTTGAAGGGTATGATGATAGGATGCTAGAAGGATGCTAGAGACTCAAACAAGTCCTCTCATTATATAGAAGGGCACCCGCACATGATGGAAAGCGACCCGTAGGCCGGAGTCATTGGACGTTTGTGAACCTAAGGGGAAGGTGAGATCCCACATGTGTTTCGTACTGCTGGAGAGTCAGATGACGGGTGCTTCGGGCGCCAGGACGACAGGCTGTTTTAAATAAATGTACCTATATGTGTAATCAGAGAACAAGTCCGAGTCGATGTACGGTTTGTTGGACATAGGAAACCATCGTCGCGACGACAGAAAACCGCAACAGGAGTATTGAAAGAGATGTTCGAATTCTCAACGCATTTACAGAAACTTACTCCGAAGACGTTGAGGCGTTCCTCGAAGAAAGAAAGGCACAGAACTCACGATGAACCCATGTCCTGCTTCCACTGCTTGTGATAATGGATTTCTGTGATGTTCACGTACAACATGCGCTCAGATGATCGAACGACGGTGCAGGGAGGGTCTTCCATCGAATTCACATGAATGTCAGTGCGACATGATTATCCAGTGATGAAGGGGTAAATCGCCAGACGCGCCGTTACGGCGCCATAGATGATCATGAGCAGCGAATGGCCGGATATGCTTTGCTGGCTTCAACAGTGAGTCTGGTCCAGGATTTGAACGTATGTATATCATATATGAGAGAATTATGCGCGTCAGTTGCTCCAGCATTGGCACGATTATCGACGCCTGCGCCTGAGGATGGCGGACGATGTATGTGATCATGGTGATCAGAAACAGAAAGAGACCCAGGGCCGCCGAGATGTAGTCTACGTTCTGATAGGGTCCCTTGTCGAGAGGTCGGGATTTTCATTCGGCGCTTCAAATATCATAGAGAGGATTGAATCGGAGTTT
>JABCKJ010000031.1:0-106966 GCA_018850815.1 Asterophora lycoperdoides
TGATAGTAGCGTGATGATCGACTGGAAGCACTCGGGGCTCGAGGCTCGAACAAGGGTACAGTCCAGAGTCTAGCCATTGGGCCCTGGACAGAAGCTGAGGAGATGGAGGATTGGGCGCTAGGTCCAAGTGGGGCCGGCAGTGGAATCGGTGCAGACGAACACGGCTTAGGGGGTTGGAGCCGGAATTGGATTGATAACGAAGTGAGGAGCAGAACATGGAAGGCGTGGCGGCTGGGCGGCATGTTAGGGCTTTAGGGGCGTGGTGATGGGGAAGAAGACGGATTGGGTAGGAGGGTGACAGAAGGCGATGTGGTGTCTGATGAGGGTGTGATTTGGGGTGGGCGAGGGGGAGTGCAGGTGGAGACAGCGAGGAGTGCAGGCGGATAGGGCGAGGCGCACAGTCACTGCGGGCGTTGAGCTGGAAACGGCGTTGGAGGGGCGTTGACGGAAAGACAATGCACGACGGGCGTGGTGCGGCATTGTACTACACTCGCGGAGTCAGGTGGACTCGAGTGCGCCACCAAAAAACAACATTTGTCAACAGTCGTGGATCGGAGTGAAACCCTTTTTTGCCCTTTCTGCTCTTTTCCCATCACCACCTTGCCTCTCCTCGCCGCCTCTGCCATCGCCGCCCACCATGATGCTGGTCCACAAACCACCGCAATTTTCGCTTTCCCCACCGCCGTCGTCGCCGGTCTTCCACCACCACCACCGCCGCCACCCGTCCGCGCCGCCGGCCGTCGTGGTGCAGCCCACCCGCACGCCGGGGCTGCTGTCGCTGTCCAAGCCCCAGCGTTCGCCGCGCCCGACGCCGGCCCAGCGCAAGACTCCGTCGGTGCCAAAACCAAGGTACCTTTTGTCCAGTCAACCTCTTTGTTGCGCCGCTGACCCTGTCCAGACCCACTCCGGCAGAGGACTCTGATCCTTTTCTTGTTAAGCGCCATCCATCGCCCACCAAGCCTCTTTCCATTCCCCCCGCCACTCCCAAGCCTCCCAAGGCCCTCTCCATTCCCCCCGCCACTCCCACTCTTGCCCCCAAAGCCCTCTCGCGCTCCGTGCCCCTCCCGCGCCACCGACCCGCAAAGCGCACCGCCACCCTTCTTCCCCCCTTCGAGTTCCCCATCTGCGACGACTTGACCGACGCCGGCGACCTCTCTGACGCCGGCCCGCCGACCCCCACCCGTCGTCGCCCCCGAGAACCCGCCCCCGCGCCCAAGTCCAAACCCACCCAGCGGCACACCAAGCCCCCGCCCCCCAAGCAGCCCCAGTTCACCCCCAAGCAACCCAGGCCCGCCCGCAACCACCGCCGCGCACCCAGCGACTCCCTTATGGTCTTCCACATGAGCTCCGACGAGTCCGGCACAGAGTCCACCCCAGCACCCGCCTCCGAGTCCCGCACCACTCTGACCTCGGACGACGAGGCCCTTCGCACTCTCCTCAAGAATCTCGCCGTTCAGAGAAAGGACATGAAGACCCCGCCCCCCCGTGCCCAGCGGGACCGCGAGGCCGCGTTTGAGCATCAGGCGTTGGCTGCCCAGCAGGCTCACACCCAGGGACAGGGGCAGGGATACTTTGCCAGCTCTATGTTCCAGAACTCGCCCTCCCCAGAGGAGCTCCCCGATCCGATGTTCTGAGCTGTCCTAGGTGCGTGTACCCCCGCTTTGTCATTGCGCCTTTCCCCTCATCCTCTTGTCCCAGCCTACCCGCACCCTAATTTCTTATCATCGGTCAACTATTACTCGGTATTGGTAATCATTCGCTATAGGACACCCGCGCACTTTTCCCCTTTTTTTCTCCCTCCACCGCAGCCGCGTCATCCCACCATCGACCCACTGCCACCCACTCCGACCACCTGGGGGCGAGCACCCTCCACCACCAAGACCACGTGTCTCGCTCGCCCCCATTCCCATTGTGTTTTTAGGCCCCTCGGATTTCTTCTTGTATATACGTCGCCGCCGCCGCTGCCGCGTCTCGTTTCGCTCTCGCTCTTGCTCGCTCTGCTCTTGTACACCCAAAATCGGCGACTCCGCATTATCCATCCACCCCCCACCACCACCACCTTCGCCATGTCTTCGGTTTTTCCCCCTCCTCCTTTTTCGGGTTTTGGGTTTTGGGTCCTGGGCCTCGAGATTATAGACGCTAGATGCTTGACGTGCGCGGCATGCATGGGCCATGAATCAGCAACGCAAGCAAATCAAGCAATCAATCAATCAATGAATCGCAATTGTACTATTACAGCTACCACCACTACGCGCACGTTTTCTCTTTCTCTGTGTCCGCCTCGGTCGCTTGGTAGTTTGGGGATGGGAGAGAGAGACAGGGGCAGGGAGAGGGGGCGAAAGAAAGAAAGAAGTATCTTATTGGCGTTTTTATTATTATCCTCGCTTTCGCTGCTGTTGCTCGTTTGGACACCACCCCCGTCTCCGCCTTTCCCCTCGCCCCCTCTCCTCACCACTCCACGCCACCTCCCGCCCGCCAGGCACCAGGACACGCACCCCGCCCCTCCTCTCTCCCTTACACGAACACGAAGACGAGGAGGAGGAGCAGAAGAAGAAGAAGAAGACGCATGAAGAAGAAGAAAGTATCTATCGTATTATCTTATTATTATTGGCGACCCCCCCGGACCTGCGACTGCAACCCCCCTGCTCCCACCCTCCCGCTACCGGTGCCGCCCTCTGCCATCGCCGCGCCCGGGCCTCCGCGTCGACCCACTCCCCCATCGTCGTCGTCGTGTCTGGCATCGTATCCATACCGGGTGGCACATGCGTCGTGCTGGCATTCGCACAGGCGCAGCGGCGAAAGCACCACCCACCCACCACAGCAGAAAGCAGAAGACCAAGCAGGAAGCAGGCAGGCTCTCCCAAGGGCGCCTTGTGTTTTTAGTATGACCACGGCAAATGTGTATTACTATCATCCACTCCCCCGTTCCCCAGTTCCCGGTTTCCGGTTCCTCATTATTTTTTTCTCCTCCCCTCCCCTCCCTCCTCTTTTTTCAACTTTTCACGCCTCCATCACATCCTTTTTCTTTCCACATTTCTTTCCTATTTTTTTTTTTTACTTTTTTCATGTTCAGATCAGAACGTCCATCCCTACCCCTTTCTGTGAATATCCTTTTTTACCCTTTTTCCAACCACCCATTCACGAACACCATTCATTCTTTTATTCCCTCCATGTGTCCATGTGCCATGTCACCCCCCCGCGACCGACGCCCTTACGCCTTGCGACGTATCTAGTATATTGCTCTGCTCTATTTTTTCTTTTTTGCTTTTTCCTTTTTTTTTCCTTCCTTTTTTTTACCGTTCTTCCGTACCCCGACCCCCGACTCCCGTTTTATCGTGTGCCCCGAGTCGAGGCCCCGAGTTCGTTGTTCCCGAGTTTGCGTGGGCTACGCTGTGCGTCTCTCTCTCTTTCTCTTCACCCGCTGTGTTTTCGGTGCGCTGACGAACAAGTAGTGTGTGCGTTTTTCATTGTGGTGCAGGACCCAGGTCGTGGGTTACGTTACGCTGTACGTATCTCTCTCTCGTTTGATCTCCCTCCTTCGGCTCAAGCTATGTGTGTCTTAGTTTCACGACGCACGACGCATCCACCGCACGCCTCAACAGCTCTTAACCACCCCGGCACCGGCACTGCTTTTCCCTTTCATTCTCATTCTTTAATCTCGTCTCGTCCTCGTCGCATCATCCATCCCTCCCTCTTTGGCATTTGGCATTTGGCACTATCTCCTTGCAATCAAGATCCAGATCCCAGACTCAAACTCAAAACTCAAGAGTCGCTCGCATGCATTGATGCATTGATGCACAATACCCCCCGTCCCTCCTCGCTTCCCCCGACTTCCCCAACACCCTTCACAATGCCGTTCAATGTTTATATGTGTACATAACGTCAAATCACCACCGCCGCCGCCACTGGCGGAATCGCGAGACGGGGCGGTGGATGGATGATGCATCATTCTAGAGGCCCGGGGCCCGAGCCCCGGTTTTGTACATATACTCACTTGATTGCTCACCACTGCCATCGCTGCTGCCGCCGCCGAACCACCACTGCCGCCAATACCAACACCACCAACAAAATCCGCTCCTCCTCCCTTCTCCCCCGTTTCAACCACGGACACTGCACCCCCGCCAGCCCCCGAAAAAGTAACCCCTCAACCCCCCTCTCCCGAAAAACTTATACATATGTCGAAAACTTTGTACTGCCTTCCCTTCCGACTTCCCGTCTCGAATCCCCCTCAACTCCCCAACTCCCCGACCTGAACCCCCCACCTCCACCCAATCCGAACCCCAAAGAACCCCCCAACCCGAACCCCGCCCCGGGGCCCGCCCCAACCCATCGACGCGCGTACGCGTCCCTTGTCGTATCGTACATACCGCTCTATTGTCACTCTTTCTTTCCTTTTCTCCTCTTTCCTCCCCTACCACTCCCTCCATACTCCCCCGAATCCTTGGCCCCCACACCAAACCAAACCACACTACTCCGCCCGCCCGTTTACATATCGCATATCATATCACAGTACAGATACAGATTACAGATTACAGATACAGATACATAACACCGCACATTCTTTAGTCTTTGGTCTTTTGCTCGCCCCCCCCCCCGGTACTGTGGCGATACTTACACGTGTACTTGGCACCCCCCCCGGTGCCCGTATAGAGTACTAGAGTACGATATCCGAATCGGTTCGAGAACCGCTTGCATGTTCTTTGTTTTGTGCCCATGATGGGTTGCTCGATCATCGCAAGGCCTCGAGTTGCGTCCGGTACAATCCCATCTTGCATCTAGAACTCTTGAGACGCACGCAGGCCTTGGGGACCCATAAACCTTGCTTGAATCATACTTGCTTGAATAGCTACCAGGAGATTGCGATTGGGGGTGAACAAAAAGCAGCTGAAACACCAATGCTACTATTGACCGAGACAGGGGTCGAACCTGCAATCTCCTGATTTCAGTCGTAGTCAGACGCGATGCCATTTCGCCACACGGCCATGCCATTGACATTGGTCACTGACTATCCGGCCACAGTTCTGCATGAAGATTGTTTGTTCATTGAACGCCACAACCACTGCTCCGGGACAATTGACATGATGATTATCGAGACTAACAAATGGCCTATTGTCTAGTTGGAGCTCCACATGACCACTCAAGCTCAACTTCAGTGTTCTCTGGTCACTCTGGTGTCAGATCAGTAGTCTAAGTAAGTATGTATATTCTTATGATAAACAGTGTAAAAAAGAAACAGCAACACGAATTTCCTTTACAGCTTCAGCTGCCGCTTTCCGCTGGCCTCAATTGCGGGGTATTGGAAGAAGACGGGCCTTCAGGCATACCGTGAGTGTCCCGAGCTATGTATGGTGACTTGCTGTTGGACCCACTGTCCTGTGAGTGAATGCTTTCCGAAGGAAGAAGAATGACTGACACATGTTGGAGCATGATTCCCGTCATGTAATGGCTCCAACCGAGTGCGCCATTCACCACTTGTAAGGCGAATTTGTGAGCGGCGTGACATCTGAATGAGAACTTTTATAAACAAGGTCCCGCTCTGATTCGACGACCTCCGATGTCGGAGGGGATGCGCTTTCTAGATTGGGAGGACCGTCGATAATGTGCGGCTTGAAGTACTCAGAAATAGTGATCGTTGCTTCTAAACACGTCGGAGGGCTATTTCCGATGAGGGAAATGTAAATTTGCCACAAGCCCGATTTTGCAACCTGGAACTGTAAGCGCCACATTCGAGCTGAATGATTTATTTCAGCATGGCAGACTATGCTGAAAGTGAAGTCGGGGCATGATGCATGATACCTTGCGCGATGAAATTTAGCGTAACGTGCTTCTTGGCAAACATCCTCTTCTTGAAATGAGCAATCACGAATTTCACTTCGAGTCGAAATCCCTTTCGTCTGTTGAAGAGTGCTCGACCGTAATCTTATCTGGGGCCAGGGTTCCACCAAAAATCACCATGTCGGAGTCGGACGCCGGGGGCTCGGGGGTGAATAAGGGAGACATTTTTAACTGGTGGAAAAGGGGATGATCGGAAACCACACAAGGCACCCGTCATACACATCGGCGATGGCCCCTTTTGTGAGAGGGCTGGCGTAAGAAAGGAGGGCAGTGAGCAGGCCTGGAAGGCCTGTTTCGTGGGTGGCGGCGGCCGGCGTGCGATTAACGATTGTCCAGTACATGGCTGTATGTCCTGCGATTAATTTGCGCTGGAGAAGTTGAGATAAAGAGAGTCCATTTTCGGAACAGGCCTTCGAACAACTTTCAAGGATGCTGGAAGACGTCTCCAGATTGGGATAAGTACAGTCTGACGAGATTGCCGATGAGCACCAGGACGGTTGATCGAACGTCCTCTAGAGTGCGCCACGATGCGAGCCAGCGAGTGACAAGGCCCCTGTCATCAACGTCTGAGGAGGAGTTGTGGGATGACTTGGAAATAGGAGACGGGACGGTCTTCATCGTCGATAGTGTCTTGTAGAGAGGTTCAAGCTCGCTGCCAACCAGAACATCTGGGCTATATGTATGGCTGCGTGCTTCGTACGACGGGGGCGCGGATGTGGTATCGTGTGGCAGAGGTTGGTTGTCCATTGTAATATTCAAGTTACTGGTGAGAGAAGGTCTATGAGGCTGTGATATGTCCTGATTTGCCAATTTTGCCTCTGTGTCCTCGCTGGTCACGGTTTTGGCCATTTCTGTACTTTCACTGATACGGTGTCCAAAAAACCGCCAGAATCTGTACTTTTAAGGATCGAAGCTCAAAATTTCACTCCTATTCGAGGGACGCAGATATCGAGCGTACAGAGAACAAGTACCGCATCGAAGGAAACTATGTAGAGGTACTGGTGATGATTATCGAGACCAACAACCCCGCCTACTACTGCCTAGTTGGAGCTCCACATGACCACTCAACTGCAACCTCACCACGTCTACGCTATCATTACCTAGGCTGACTTGGAGCAATCCCAGCCCTTCAAAAGGTCCCGGCGCCACTTTTTTGGTGTGTTTGTCAGTTTAGTCCCGAATGACTGCTCTTCTTGGCACTAGTACGAGCTCGCGAATTACTTCAATGCGGTCGCTGTCACTGTGCATTGCCTGAGCTCTCTTCGGTCGATAACAAGTCAATATTGGCTACCAGCTGCCTTCTGCCGCTTTGGGATTTCTAGGGCCTCTCGCCACAATAATGAGCAGAGTGGTATTGTATTGTTAATGATGAATCCTCTGAAGTAATGATGTGTGTTATGATACCGAGATATGCTTAAAGAAAGATGCAACTCTTAAATAACAACTAGTATGATACTGTGGTTTTGGAAGAGTTTGGAAATTGTGTAACATCTACGAACCTCTCCTTCTCAAATGAGTGCTTCTCTCAGGCTCGCACCGTATCATCATCAGCCACAGATGCCGATACTGTAGGCGGTTGATAGTCGTCTTCCTTCGCGTCGGCAACACCCATTTCAGGATCATTTTCAGGCTTCTCAGGATCTCCATGTCGAATCACTGCGCGCTTCAAAGAATACTTGCGAATGAACAACACTACGCGTCAAGGATATGAGGCGTCAGCTTAAGGGAAACAAATATATATACATGACGTACCCATCACAAAGCTGACTCCAACTATGGGAGTTATCACCAACCAGATGGTGCTGATAGATCGCGTATAAGCGTCAATTAATGCTGTCCGTTGCGTGGTGTCCTACCAGTCACGAGTCAGTATGGCGCACACCAACACTAGTCGAAAATGCGGACGAACAGGAATGTTGTTGAGCTCACGGACGCTTTCACTGAGCGCCCCTGCTGATGCGTCGAATGTGACGTTGGGGATCTTGGCGATTTTCTTCGCAGCAGTCTGTTAGAAAAAGAGTCTGAGCAGACGTAAGATACACAGTCGTCCTGAAGGCGCACGCTTGCAAAGATGGCTTGTCCGACTGAGATACCGACGGTGCCTCCAAGAGTTCTGTAAATGGTGGAAATTAATATGACCACCCCATCTATCGTTGTTCGGGGGGCACATTACCGGATGAAACCAAATGTGGATGTGCTTGTGGCCATATCCTTAATGGGCATGGCAGCCTGGAGGCCAATCAAGGGTGGCTAGAGGAAGCGCGGTGTTAGGATCTGCATAGACTGATACTAAGCAGGTTCTACGCACTTGGAACAAACAACCAATACCAAGAGCCGCGATCAAAGGATATATCACCTTGACTGCCCTGGAAATGTAACATCGTGAGTCGGTGAAGGTCATGTAGTCACTGGATTTACGTTACGTTGAAGAGGTACTATCCAGCATGTACATAAGTCCCATTCCGATGGCGAAAACGACATACGCAATCCATATAGTTGGGCGGTACTGTGCGGTACGAGAGACGACTATTCCTGCGAACACCGAACTGACTGAGCATCCAAGGGAGAACGGTAGCATCCTAAACCGCAAGTTAGAACAAAAGAGGTAGAAGGGGATAGCCCTTACTCTACTCCGGCCTTTGTAGCGGACGCGCCGAGGACCTGGAAGTACAGAGGGAGATAGTATACACCTATGGAACTCAGTATACGGGCATCAGATGACGCAAGAAATGACACAGTACCAGCGAAGAAGGCAACAGCATGGAAGAAGGTCGAAATCAGAATAAGACTAGTAGTCCTTGTCTACATGGATCGAAGGTAAGCTAACTTCGCGGAAGGTATGCGCTGTACCCACATGAAACAACCGAGGGGGGATGATGGGAGATCTTTTCGTGTATAATTCATTGATGCCACCCGCCACGAGCAGGACGAGGCCGACAACGAGGAGAACAATGGTTTTAGCAGCCGACCCTGCCTGAATGGTCAATCAATGCTTTCACGCATGAAGTAGAAACGTACAGCTGGTTTCGCTGAAATTAAACCCAAGCAGGACGCAGACGATTCCGCCGACAATAAGAACCAGTCCAACAAAATCAAACTGTACGACATGCTTCCGGAAGGACATGCCCTTATGAGGGTTCAGGTTGAGGAAGAAGAACAAGATTGCAGCAGCGATACCGCCCGTGGGCCTACAAGAAGAAATGAGTACGTCGTCCGTCTATCCACCCGACGTTAAGGTTTGGCTTACAGATTGATGAAGAAACACCTAAAAGAACGAGACTTAGCGGATGCCCTTTTGAATGACAATGGATACATACCATCTCCAAGAAACATGATCCGCCAATGCCTGAGGTAAAGAATGAGGCTATAATGGCAATAACTTGTTCGATTCGACTTACGCCACCGATGAGCGGCCCAACGACGCTATTTAGAGGGTCAGGCACCTGGCGGAATCAATGAGATGTGTTGACTTACCTGGCAATACCCCAAGTTGCTCCGATTAATCCTCCGTATTTTCCACGACTGGGAACGGCGTCAACCATGAGAACCTTGTCACTTCTGCGAAAAGAATAAACACACTCTTGCAAGGGTATAATATCGCTAATTATGATATTGACCTGTGTTGGGGTAATTATACGTTCAATGTGCGTTAGGTGAAGGCGGGAACTTTGGAAGGACCCACCAATTGAATAATCCCTCCACCCCCAATGCCCTGAACTGCCCTGGCCACAATAAGCCACGTCTAGAGCAGGAAGATCATGAGAATGTCACAGAAACACGGAAATTTTGCTCTACCATGTTTTGTGCAGCACCACAGAGGGCCGACCCAAGCTAAGAAATCAGTGAGTATCAGTGTTATATCCGAGAAGAGGTGGAATCACACACCAGAAAGATTATGATGGTTGAGTAGAGGATAGGTTTGCGCCCTATCAGGTCTGATAGCTTGCCATAAAGAGGAGACAAGCTGTGTAAGATAAGCTAGGATCATGTTGAACAGTTGAATCAAAGAAACTTAACGAACCTGGCTGCAGCAAGCAGATATGCACTTTCAAAGGGAGAGAGCCGCGGTAAGTCAGTAGGTAATGAAGCAAGGATAAACGTGCATACCTTCCCACCCAACTGTATCCGCTTCCCCCACCCAATTGACTGACGATCGTAGGGAGTGCGGTTGACACGATGGTCTATAGTCGGTGAGGTGATGCGTAAGTAGCAGTGTTAGCTTGAACACGAACCTGGTCGAGTGCAGACAGGAAAGCAGTTGCCATTATCCCTGCGAATACCTACATCGTGTCAATTAGTTAACACCTCTTGAGCCGAGCACCCACTAACAGGAGTGATCCGGCAAGGACATACAATTGATAGACGGTTTTTCGGGAGCAGGTGTGCTTCGTCCGTCTTCCAGGACGCTCCCGGGGTTTCCTTCTCCTCTGGCTTGATATTGGCTGGATCGCTAGGGACCGAGGAGGAGGAGGACATGGTGGCCAAAGGTGGTGAAAGATGACCAACAGAAACGCCACACACACACACACCTGAAGTCCCCGGCCGCAGATTTTTAAGAGAAATTGGCTCGCATTGTGTTAGTAACGATCTTATGACCAGCGCTCGCAAACTCGGCCATGTTTCCACTGCCCGAAGTCGAACTCGGCCATCTCTCCGCTGCCCGAAGTCTTCAGCTAACACATCGATCGTGCCTGCCCGCCCGAGATGCCGAACCATTTTTGCTGACGGACGCATTCACCTGTCCCTCACGCCATTTCTCATTCTGCATCTTATGTGCCTGCATTAAATCATTCAATATTCAATTTTGGTCGCCGATGACTCACTGGTCGCCATGTGTCCTCGACTGTGAGATAGGATACAGCAAGAAAGGACTCACGATCTGGCGAATGCTCTGCTTTTTACCTGAATCTGATGCCACGGCGGTCCGTTTCAAATGTTACAAATAGTTTACCGCGGGACGCCAGGCGGGGAAGGCTCCGCACGATAGGTATCGTGATTTCTGACTTTATGGCATCCGCCGCTCGTCGACGACGGATAACGATCGAAAAACGGCGTAGCTTGCAAAATGTATCATCGTCTGTAAGGATACTGTCCAGCTCTCCCCAGAAGAACGACTCTTGCATGTTGTGATAGAAATCTGGGGATCCACGGCTAACGATGATGCCCAGCGTGAGTTCCTCGAGTTCTGACTTTGTAGGCGCAGAGATGAGCGCCCTTAGAGCATGTGCGACCCATTTCAGCACCAATTCCTGATTAACTTCCAGATAATCCGAAATGAGGACTTCTAGGAAGCGTAATCGGAAAGAGGGCAGAACGGGACAGTCTGGAGGAGGGTGGGGTCACTACCATCCGGTGATAAACGTCGTTACGTGGGAAGGGGCAACACAAATATTAATTACCTTCGCTCAAATTGGATGCCATTTCCAGCTCCAAGAATGTCCAGGATAAGGACTCCAAGGACAAAATGCATCCATTGTAGATAGTTGCCACGGAAGAGAAGTGTTCAGCATCAGTTAAGATGAGTTCCTTCAGCTGTGAAATGTCTAGCTGTAAAGGAAAGTGCTCCAGAACTGATTTCGCTATGGGTGTCGTGATCGCCAAGGATCGCAGTCGAGGTCTTTTGGTGCTGAGGAGCGTCATGGCTGGATAGAGCTCTGAATAGCTCAGGCTGAGATGCAAGAGTTGGGGAGAACGAGAGAATATGGTGGGTGGTATTTTCACATTTTGAAGGTGGATTCCGGTCAAGCTGGGCGATGCAAAGAGGCGAAGGAAAGATGTTTGAACCACGAGTCCCATTTTTTCCCACTCGAGCTTGAAGGTGGAGGTAAGCGATAGCGACTTCAGAGCCGGAAGCAAATCAAGGAGCCGCGGAAAAGTTGGTTCAGTCAATGTCCACATAACGCGGTCCTGCGCGTTTGGCCCAGACCGTGCCATTCCATTCTGGATTTCGAGCGCATGGATATAACAAACAATGTGAGGTGACTGAGTGAGGAGTTCGTAGAGCGCCTTGCACCGAGCCGATCCCTTGAAAGAAACGAGTCGGATGTCGGAGTAAAGACGACTTTGGCATGGATATACGAAAACGCGGCTCACAGTCGAACATCTCGACAAGAACAGACGATCTGTGGCCAAATCGGCGTCGAGGGTCAAAGAAATTCGGTCAATGATTTGCATGATAACATCAGCAGGTATAGTGGTTGCCATTGGGCTAGATTGGGCTCCAGTGAATATAGGCTTCAACGAATGGCACGTCCAGGACCCGCCGTGCAAGTTGAAGTTCAAATGTGGCTGTCTGTAGCCTGCAGGAAGGTCTGACGGCAATATCCGGCGATTGCCTCCACAACCAACGTATAATCGGCTAATTGGAGTGGAGCCAGTAATCGTGCTTAGTATTAGGACACACATGGTTTGACGCAGCTGACCGGCCATGTGCGCTGCACACGAATATTAGAGATATAGTAATCTGAGCAAAGTAGAAAGGAAGAATCAAGTAGAGGAACCAAATAATTAGCTAGTTTCAGACGTTCAGTCTGTGGGCGTTGCCAACGCCCCTACATAATACGAAGCAGTCCATCTCTAAGCAAGGAGCATCTTTCTAGGATCTTCAAGGTATTCCTTGACTTTCACTGCAGAAACCGTACGGTCAAACCATGTACGTGGAAGGGCATAGGGATAAGACGTACCAAGGAAGGTAACAGCTTCACGGCCGTCCAACAAACGATGATCGTAAGTGAGGGCGACCACCATAATGGGCCGGATGACGATCTGACCGTCTACGACAACAGGCTTGTCCTTGATGGCATGCATACCTGGACTAAAATTCAGGGGGGGCTGGTTGTACATCGGGCGAAAAAAGGGACGCACCGAGGACAGCAGATTGGGGTAGGTTAATGATGGGGGTGCCGTACAACGACCCGAAGACGCCGCCATTGGAGCTATCGTACGTTGCCATAAGTATCTAGATGTAAAACAACAGGGAAACCCTCACATGGTGAAGGTTCCGCCAGCCATGTCTTCAAGAGTGAGTTTGCTGTCCCTAGCCTGAGAAATCCTTGTCAGAATGGATAGCAACGATTGTCACAAGCCATACCTTCTTTCCAAGGAACGCAATCTCCTTCTCGATGTCAACAAAGTTCATCGTCTCAGTGTTGCGCACAACCGGGGTGACCAGGCCCTTGGGTGTCGCGACCGCTACGCTCAGATCGACGTAGTCACGATACACGATCTCATCACCCTCGATCGACGCGTTCGCTGCAGGAATCTCCTTCAGGGCAAGGGTGCACGCCTTGGCAAAGGCACTCATGTACCCAAGCTTAACCTCGTGCTCCTTCAGCACCTGGTCCTTGTACTTCTTGCGGAATTCGATGAGCGAGGACATGTCGATCTCGTTAAACGTCGTTAGTGAAGCTGCGGCGTTCTGGGACTCCTTCAGGCGCTCGGCGATACGCAGACGCATGCGGTTCATTTTCACCTGCATTCGAACATGGAATTAGCAATGATTCGCGCGCAGGCCAACGGAGGACGCACCCTGGTCTCGTTCCGGTGTCCGGGTACTGGGCGCGCCGCGACTGGTGCAGGCCCTTTCTTCTCCTTGCTACTGCTAGCTGCCGTTCCCTCCTTCTCCTTGAACTCTTTCTTCTCCTTAGGCTCCTCCTTGAGGCCAGATTTCTTGTCGCCCTCGGAAGGTGCGGGGGACTTGGGGAGTTCCTTCTTCACCTGTTGGTCGGCTGGCTCCGTCGTGTCCTTGATCTCCTCTTTTTGCTCCTCTTTCGCAGGGACAGCCGCTTCAAAAACGTATGGGCATCAAGGATTTATGGGTCTGTAGAACGATTACACACCTTCACCAGCCTCACCTGGCTCAATGACGAACAAGTCCTGGCCGACGGTCACAGTGTCCTCCTCCTCAGCGAGAAGCTTTACGATCTTTCCGGCCTGAGGCGCATTGACAGAGACGTCAATCTGCAGCCATGTGTCAGTTCCATTTTTTTTGAAAAGTCCACTTTATATACGAACCTTGTCAGTTTCGATGGTCGCGACCTCCTCGTCGGCGGCGACCGAGTCACCGACTTGTTTTGACCAGGACTTGAGCGTACCCTCAGTGATGGATTCGGCCATTTGAGGAACCTTGACAGTCTCAGCTAAGAATACCCGAATTAAACCGATATTAAGATCCGGGCAGTCGAAGGTGGGTGGGTACGACGACGCGCACCTTGTAATAGCTTCGAGGAATGGAATTTCGCCGCGCGCGCCTGAGCGCTGGCAATGTCCCTATTCCCTCTCGTGTTACGGAAGCTCCAAATGAAGACGGACGTGCATACCATCCTCGAGTGAGGCTCGGCGCCACTGTACTCCGAACATGCGAGGTGTATTGAAGACCGCGACCGCGCACAACTGCGATGACCTGTTTTGAAAGCATTGCTGCTGGTCCGGACAAGAATAGGATAGAAGGAAATCAGAAAAATTGGGAGAAAAGAGGTGTTGCCAGCGTGAGGGTTCGGTTGAGTGCGGTAATTTGTTTGGGCCTCTTTACACCGTGGTTGTCGCCAAATACCGGATCTCGGCACTGTGACTTCAAGTTCAAGTCTTCATGTTTTTGCCATTGGCCATTGGGCGCCGTTGCTTCCATCAAGATTTTAGGGTGCTATGTATCTCGTCGACAAACAGTGACGCGAAAATTGCCTTCTTCTGCCTGAAGTTCGATTTTTCTGAATCCTTGGGTGGCCCACTTCTTTTGGCTTTTTGCGGGTGTCAATGCAGGTGACCTTGCCGTTTGCCGTTTGCCCCGGATATGTCCTACAGACCTTAGGCCTGAAAGCTCAGTCTGTTTAGGCAGTCCATTCTGTGTCTCGTAAAATTCATGCATCGTCGAATGGGTGAGGCCAAGATCTTCAGGTCTAGCCTTTCAAGTTATTTCTTCAAGGCGCCTCTTCAAAAGATGTATCTGGGTGAATCGTTGGACCGGGTGCAACGGGATGTCGCGCCATGTGTGTCGACACCCCCGAGAGGAGAGCATACTATCACGCCCAAATCACGCCAGAATTCAACGCCCCAAGCAAAGCTTCGAAGTCGAAAGAGCTCCAACTTTGTTGTTCCAATCTTCTTCAAATGAATCATGATTAATCGCATCCACTCTAAACGATCGGGGCGATTGTGTAGCATAGTAGGTGCATGGGCTCCACCTGTCTTCGATTGACTCGTCGTTTCCATCAGCCTTACACCCTCACTGAAAACTGGAAAACATTTGTACTGTTAAAATTGTCCAAATCGTCGCGCAACCCGGTACTTATACGTCAGCAAGTTTACGCAGTGTGTGTAGACTGCTGTCACTCCTCATTGTCACCTTCCGTTTTTCCGGGGCCGTTGAGTGAGATGTACGCGTACATGGTTTCTAACCAAGCCGTCTCAGTTGCGTAAGTATAATAGGCCAACTGCTTCGACGACACCACCAGTTTTCCACCACCATTTTTTCCAACCCTACAAGACATGTCTTCCGCGCCTCTCTTCACCCCTGTCAAAGTTGGCGCGCTCACGCTTCGTAATCGCTTCACGATGTCTGCGCTCACTCGCAATCGTGCAATCAAGACGGTGCCGAATGACGTCATGGCCGAGTACTATGGCCAACGTGCCCTCGGTGGTGCAGGTCTCATCGTCTCGGAGGGTGTTCTCATAACACGTCAAGGGTAAACCCATCATCGATTGTCTGATCCCATAGTACATGCTGTGGCTCACAATTTTGAACTGTTAGAACCGAATGGCCTTCCGCCCCTGGGCTATGGGATAAAGAGCAAGTTGCAGGTTGGAAGAAGATCGTCGACAAGGTCCACGCCAACGGCTCCCATATGTATGCTCAGGTTAGTATACATAGGTTTCATAAGCTATTTGGCGTTCACACCTAAGGTAACAATATGAACACAGTTGTGGCACCGTATGTTGACGATGCGCTGTTTAACTTTGGGGTATCCGAGTCTCTGACCCATCCCTTAAGTTGGACGCCTCTCTCATCCTGATGCGCCCGAGCAGAAGTTGGCTGGTACTGTAAGTCACTTTCGTCAAGTTGCATTTACTGAGCTCATCCGTTGCAAAGCCTGTCTACGCCCCCTCAGCGATCGCAGCGCGCGGCGGGAAGTTTCGCCACATTCCCGGCACCCCGGGATACGTTACTGTAAGAATACTCATATCCCAACACTGCATATTATAACAAGATCCACACAGCCCACAGCAGTCAACGACCCTTGGACTCTGGTGGCCGATTTCAAGAATGCCGCCATAAATGCGAAGGAAGCCGGATTCGATGGTGTTGAACGTAAATTACTCCCTTTGAACGAACCCTGCTTATATGATTCTGATCACACTTCTATGTTGCATGTACAGTCCACGGCGCCAATGGTTACCTTGTGGCCCAGTTCCTCGATAGCACAGCCAATCAGCGCACCGACCAATGGGGCGGCAGTATCGAGAATCGTGCACGGTTCGGGCTTGAGGTTCTTAAGGCTTTGGTCGAAGTTTTTGGCGAGAATGTTGCGCTCAAGTCTAACCCCGCTGGGGGGTTGAATGATGTTGGGTTCGTCGAGTCTTACGCAACTTTGTGCATTATTCTAATACGTCAATCTCAGAATGCCTCTCCAAGAGACCCTTGACACATACACCTACTTCCTGAGCGAGGCCGACAAACTCAGACTATCATATATCACCCTTGTCCGCCATGCGCCGAATTTTGATGCCGAGTATGACGGTCTGTTTCTCCCTCTTCTACGCTACCAACAAAACAACGGCTGACTTGCGGCAAAAAGGCAAAAAGCGCGCCACGCCCCACGACGTGCTAGAATCCTACCGCTCTTCAATAAAGAATGCGAAGCTTTTCCTGAACGCTGGCGTGACCCCCGAAGAAGGCTCGCGGCTTGTAGACGCCGGCAAAATCGACGGCGTCGCCATCGGGTTCAACTGGATCACCCATCCCGACCTCGTTAAGCGCGTACAGAACGGCAAAGCACTCGACAATGTCCCGAATATCAAGAATTTGCAGGGAAATGATGAGACCGAGCTTGGTGTTGGCTACACTGACTATCCTGTGGCGCAGTATTAATGGATTGTGTCTGAGTGGTTCCCAGTTCTCAATATTTATACCAATTTTAACGTGTGATAAACGCAAAGTTGATCTGCTCTTCGGCTGGACGATCGTTCATTTATTCATGCAAATTGGAGAGTGATGATTTAGGTATAGTATGTCCAACAAAGATGAGGGTATTGTCCAGAGTAGGGGGGGGATCCACCAAATCCAATGCTCTGGAATGGCTTCCTATGGACCGCGCCGCGTGCACTGTGAGGAACCTTCTACATTTACAACGACAGTAGTGTAATCCTAGTCATATAATTAATTACTTGTTCTGTATAGTAGATAGACAACACTAACACTTTGCTATAGTCCTACTAACACTTTGCTATAGTCCTACTAACATAGAAATACATGATTGTCGGCGCATAATTGAGTCCCTTACACAGAATAGATACGGCGCAAGAGGAGGAAGAATAGTCTTGAACAAGTCTGAGGCCTGCAGACTTCCCAAGTCGTTCAAGTCAGCGCGGACGACTGTTGTGCCTGTGCATCCGATGCACGCTGGGCAGCAGCGTATGCTAAAATTAGTTGACGCAGTGAAGGACCATTGTTGCTCGACGAGGCGTCGTCGGAGTCTGTGCGTCGGGGTGATGAACCCATGCGATCGTTGCGTGGACGTGTCCCGTCTTGACGGTCATTTAGAATCAGTTCGGCCTCGGTCAATTCGAAGGGTGAATCCGTCCGCATGATCGGGTCACCATCCAGGTCGTCCACATCTTCTGATCGTTTGGTCCATATGCGAACAGCGCCGTCATGACTTCCGGTCGCGAACATAAATGGATCCTCGGCTGCATGATTCCATGCAATACAGGTCAAGTCGCCCGAGTGAGATTGGCCGCGGAAGTGGTGCAAGAGAGAGCCTGATTCTTGGTCCCAGATGTGAATGTCTCCAGCTTTCACATATTGGTAAGCCAGGAAATCACGAAAAAGGTGAGGAGGTGCGTGCGTGGGACATACCTTTCCCAGCACATAGGACTAGTTCGTGGTTTTTACCGCCAAAGTAACTGGGGCCGGCGAAGTCGGCTTCGCCCTTGGGCATGTAGGTGTGTCTGCCAATACATGTCAGGACGATAGGTGGGTGATTTGTTGGTGGTTGAGCAAACCTGAGAGTAAGACGACCGGTAACAATCAAGGGGTTCTCGCGATCCTTGACCATATCGAGTTTCCAGAGTTGAGGGGGAGCCTATTCAAGATCGGTAATTGCCCCCCAGGATACTTGAAGTGAATTCTCAGGTTCGCACCTTATTTTCATAGCTGATCAAAGCAATCACCCCATTTCGAGTAGTAGAAGCAACGGTAATATCCCTGACATCATTTAAAACCGGTGTTTGGCTGGAGAGGTGGAAGATTAACATAGTCGGACAGTGATATTCTTGACGTACTTTTCGACTTGATAGGTTGTCATATTGTATACTGTCGTTGTTTTGAGCATACCTGTTGTTTACATAAAGCATTGAGGTGCTCACCGACAAGCCGTTTCTCTGCCCTGGATTTGCTCGGTTGCAAGCCCGTTGGAGATTCCAGTAAAGGCCCAACGCCAATGAGCCGCGAGGAGTCTGGTGTAACGGCAACGTCGAGAAGTTTCATGCGCCCAAAGTCATACTGCTCGATGATCTGTGCAAAGCCCATCCCGAAGTAAGTCGCGAGTTTTCAAGGAGTACTCGACACGGACATTACCACTGAGATCCTATGAGAAATAGTTAGAGTGGCGCGTGCGGTAGTCAAATGAAGTGACACACTAATTTGATCACACCGCTTCCCTCAACCGACATGAACGCTGTATGACATCCTGGACCTTTCGGATATGAAGAGGCGATACAGAATAGACAGGGACTGACACTTTCCATCAGGGAACCATGCAATAGACTCCACAGCTGCTTTTCGGTCGATGGTCTTCTTACAAACGCCCTCCTGATTGGAAGAACTGGTCAGCATTGCTTTGCTTATCCGAAGGTGGCGCCCGCGCACCTTCGCAGTCCAGACTTTGATACCTCGGCCAAGCTTTGTCAACAGCATATTACCGGTGGGTGACCTTGTGGAAAAAGGTAAGATACAGTCTTGGGCGTCAAAAAAACATTTATACCAAGCCACTTGCCCGACGAAGCCTTGTGGATGTGCCAGTATACGATGAGAAACCAAAGGATCCTGTAAGTAGAAATTCAGCGGCTGTCCAGCATTCTTAATGCACATTGTGGTCTTACACCAACGCGGAATACCGTCGATGTCCGGTCCCAACTGTAGGTGCAACATCAGGTCTGCGATAGCAACAAAGAAAGCCCATCCTCACCTCGAAGTTGCCAGGTATCTTCCGTCAGGCGAGAATTGTAAGTGCCGTACAAGCGCTTGATGAGCGGCCACATCCTGAGTGGTCTCCATTTGTTGAAGCTTGGGGCGCAAAGTCGCGACGCGGGACCGCAATACACCTTTCGCTGGTTCCTCCGCCAGTGTTCGCTTTCGCTCGGGGCCTTGGGCACCAGTGATATTTGACGATGTGGTCCGTTTGCGCAGAGGCTCACGCGGGAGAACGCTCATGCTGTGCGCTGGGACAAAAGCTGAATGCATCTGTATGCTCTTAAAAGCATCTCTCCATCGTTGCTTTCCTGGAGATAGTGCAGGGGGATCTTCAGGCTCCGTCGGCGAGAGGAGAGGAGGTGGGGACCTCGAAGGCTCGCTCGTTGACGTCACATCAACATCTTTGCGTGAAATGAATGCTGATCGCATCTGTATGTTCCGTAGAGTGTTTTTCCAACGCTGTTTTGCTGGAGGCGTCGTGGTGGGGAGGGTGCGGAGGGCCACTGAGTAGTCAGCCGGGGAACTGGGTGGGGGAGGTGATTTCGGAGGCTCGCTCGTTGCCATCACATCGGACTGACGCCACACTGGCGGGATCTCGGGAGGAATATTGTTGGCGTGAGATGTCGGGAGACCAGCTTCCAGATCGTCTGTGGTATCAGAAGAGCTGCTGCGCGCGTAAGCGAGTCCTAGCAGTTTGCGCGAAATCCGATGCAACGCGTCGCTTGCCAAGGCCAGTCGATCCCTGATTCCTTCCAAAGTCCTTTTCGTCCTCTGCATTCCAGGAAGCTTCATGATCACGACCTTATACTCGAAGATGGCGTCGCTAAGCCATTTCCTTCCTCGGTGTCGGAGAAAGATGTAACGCTCAGACGCAAACCACGCTGAGACAGCTGCTAGGCCAAAAGACGTAAACGCAGTGAAGACCGACGTCAAGATTGACGTTACAGGAGCCTGTTTTACGTTCACATGTCAGACGATGAAACATAACGGAAGGATGGCATGCGAATAAGGACCAACCTGGTCAGACGCGTATGCAAAGCAGCAAAGTCCAATCGAGAAACTGGCAACAGACATAACGAGGAACACCAGGGGTGACCTTTTGATCCAAATAAGTACCCACCAGGGCACGCGGTGGCCTGGTGAGCGGCTAGATGACATCGCAAATGGTGAGTGTCGCGCGAGAAAGAATCAGATTCACGCACTACATCGCCTGTTTCCAAGTGAGTCCGAGTAAGCTGTTGACGGCTGCTGCGATACTAAAGACCAACGAGGAGAACCAGAACACATTGACAGCATCTGCGTAGCCCCCGTGGAGCTCGAAAGAAAACTGCATGGTCGTCGCCGTGACCGCAGAGAAGAAGGTCGCTACAGTGGAGAGATTGAGCAGGTTGGCAGCTCCATGCTTTTGTGCGAAGCGGATTGTAGGAACCCCTGTAAGAAATGAGTTGCGTGGGCCGGACATTCGGCGAGATCACGTACCGATTTCGATAAACATAGAAAGGCTTGAGGTAATATGGTCGATGTGTTCTCCCATCTCCATGGAAAGGTCGTGAATATACCTTTGCACTGATGGATAACGGAAATGCCCTGAAGAGCGCTTTAAGCATGAGTTTGTCGCACTAAATTTGGCAACAGACCTGAATATTCCTTTAGACAAGAAGCCCAGTACTGGAGTGGCGATTAGTGACTGCTCATTCCAGGTAGAATAAAACCAGTCCTTACATTTAGGTCGGCCTCGAAGGACCGGATGGATGCATTGACAGCCTCGTCTGAGAACTCTGGGAACTCGTTCAGACTGTTGAGGAAAATGGCGACATCTTTGGCTAGAGCCTCTAGTTGCTCAGGGAAGAATTCGGGGTCGAGATTCTCGTTCACAACGGGTCGCGCAGCGTGTGGAGGTCCCTTGGCTTTCACCACTCTCCCGCGACGCCGTCGTTTAGCTTTTGAGTGACCCTGTTCTGCATCAGGGACGGACTCCCGAGGGAGATGAACGATCTTTCGCGGGAAGAGGTCGGCGGCATTTTGGCGGTACAGAACCAGAAGCTGTGCGAGGCGTTCGCGGAGGCGAAATCCAGAAGAAAGGATGGCGACAGAACTCCCAAGTTGACGGGCTGCGTTTGCAAAGTTTCTGAGCTTTGCATCAGGGTTAAGCTTGGTATATGGATCAGACGGTCAAGGCCAAACCTACTTCTTTATCCAGGGAGGTGATTCGTCTGAAATGAAATGGTAAACTCATAAACATTTCAGGTTGGCTCGTTGAACGTTACCTCTCGAATGTGTTGAAGGCTTCTGCCCCAACAATCTGAAGATGTTCGTCGACTGTTGCTGCCGGACGGTCCACAGATTTTCAACGGGAGGAAGAAGTGAGTACTCACGAACATCGCGATCATCCTCGAAATTAGGAAGTTTATCCTCTATAAATCCTTGAGTTGGAGGTAAGTGAAAACGATAAGAACTCACCATGGTCCAGTTCGCCATTCTGCTTTAAAAGCAATTCCACCAAGGTCAAAATAGTCTCCCGACGGCTCGAAGATGACGGGGGTCGCGCATTTGGGGTCGTCGTGGCAGGAGGCGAAGCCTCTGAGGTCCTCGCATCGCAATGGGCCGGCATGGTAGTTCGTTATTGGTCGTAGCTGACGTCCGTGACCAATTTAAGCTGGGTGGGATGCAGGTGCGTTAATGTCGTGTCAAAGGGCCAAGTAGATCTCCCAATTCACAGCAGATCGTCCAAAGTCGTCGTCAAGAGTCGTGTAGAGTGTCGGAGGGACGAGGCAAGTGTAGGGAGCGAGTATTTTCCACATTGCAATTCGCTTAGCGCGACATGAGGCAACGGGATGATGAACCTGATCAAGTGCTGACTGACACCCCAGGGCCCACACAGCGTGGTGAAAAATTCGAGGGTGGTGGTTGAGGCCATCCGTGTCAAGAATGGAGTTCTCACTCCGTTATCTGGTGTCGCTCGGGGAAAAACGAATTGGCCACACACAAAGGTTATGCTTAGAAGCCATTGTGAGATGGTGGAACCTCTGGCAGTCTCTGGCAGTGGCAATGGAAACTAGTTTCCGGGCCTCCGGCGTTCGCGGGATAGATGGTCACGTGGTCGAGATTAAAATTATCATTATTTTTGGACTTATTCAAATTGAGAATCCTTCCGCCTCCATTCTCCTCCTCTCGTCAACTTCTGTCTCACTGAGAAGCCCGTGCAAGCCCTAGGAGGGGACTACTGTCTTTCATATCTCAATAGGCGCAGTCGAATTGAATCGCATGGCTACACTGACGCGTCCAAAAGAACTTTCACGACCAGCATCGAGCCCTCTGCTGACCTCGGGAATTCCTACTCCATTTCCGCGAGAGCAGCTTCTTCATTCGCAGGAGCTCGAGGATGCAACGATATATCGGCCAGATACACAGGCAGGGACATCTCGTGTTGCTGAAGCCGAAGATGTTCAGGGCTCAGACGACGAAGGTGTGCTGGTGAGACGTCACCTCAAAATATACACAGTCCAGGCTTCAATGATATTCTAGCAAGAAGTTATCCCATCGATCGTGCACGTCCAGAGGACTTGCTTGATGACTCTTAACAACCTTCTTTCTATGGCAACGCGATGGAGTCCGATCGTACCAGACCGTCGACATTCCATGCCTTCCGCTCCTCATGGATCCAGCAGCTCACAGCATGGAATCGCCGAATCCTCCTCCTCGGCACTCCATACACTCGTTGCTAATATTCGCAACCGTGAAGGAACGGATACCATGATTGAGATTCAAAATGGCAACACTGAGAGCGAGCTACTTCACGAGCTTGGCACGCGGTTCGAAAGGATCTCGTCGTCGCTGGATCCAGCCGACGCGCTGCTTGCCACTTCCCTCATTTCTCTACTCTCCCATTTCCACCGCTTGTCAACGATCCAATCAACAAGACAGACTTTCCATGAAACTGGCGAACCCAGCCCTGTAGCTGTTGTCAACCCTGGCGACCCATTTGCCACCCTCAGACGTCAACTCAGCGATCTACAAGTTGAACGTCTCTCGCAACAGAACAACGCTGCGCCGGATGCTCCCCCAGTTCTGGGGGTCGAGGCAGCTCTGTTATGGAGCCGGATCGACGAGGAACTTGAAACAGTTGTGGCAATGTGCAAAGAGCGCACAGAAAAAATCACGCGAGCCTCGCTCGACGGTCTTCCGCCCCAATATGATCCTGCGGACTACGACCTTCTTGACACCCCTCCCGATTACCACGAGTCTGGTGTGCGGACATCCGTTGATTCTAAGTCTCGGGATGGCCCCCACTCCCCCACCACTGCAACTCGACAAATGGACGAGAAAATGAGGCTCGATCTGGAAGGCGTGGCTATGGCTATCGACAGGCTATATCTCGTTGCTCCACAACTTCACAATCAACGTGTCGAGCTCAAATCGTCGAAGGTGGCGCAAATGGAGAGGGCGACTAGGGAGGGCTCACAGACTCCACAGTCACGTTCATCCCGTTCAGGCAAGCAGAAGGAGACGGAAGGAGAGCAGGATATGCAGGAACTGGAGCGTATGCTAGATCTTCTCGGGAAGGCAACGGGACGTTCATTGAGCAATCAAAGCGTAGTTTTGGAGGGTGGACTGCCCGGCAGATTGGAGAGGGCTCGGAAAAAGGACCTTGCCAAGGTACGCTGTAGCATTGTATCATTCCAAGGCGTGACATCCTCAAACCTTGTTACAGAGAGACGCATTTGTTGAACAGCTTGCCATTCACTCCAAGGCCGGACGTCTCCATAGCCAAGATGCCATCCTGCAAACGCGTACCAAGGACCCTCACGCACTGCTCAGTCTCCCTGAATTCATCCGTGAGGCCGTCCCGTCTGGGTCCATCCGTGTTGATCCCCATGCGATGTTCACTCTGCCGGAATTCGTCAAGGAGCCGCCGCCATTGCACTTCGATGAGGCTGATTTAGGGGAGATGCCCAAGATGACCACACATAAGTCAAAGAAGGGCCTGAGGCATCGCAGCCTTTCCGCGCCGTCTCTATCTTGGCTGCTGTCTTCGTCAAAATCAGGATCCAGCAGCAGCGGAAGTGCTAGTTCATCGCATTCTCGATCACGATCACGAGGCATTGACTCTCTGCCGTCAGTTCCAAGCGGTAAGCACTTCATATTTTCTTCATGGCAGACTTGGTATACGTCCCCTACAGTCGGTTTCGAGGTCAATTACGTCGCTGAGAATCATGAGAACTTGCAGCATGTATTAGTATTCTTCACGGTCACTGGCGCTATGCCAGGGATCGACATTGAAGCCGAGGTTCTTCCCCCATTTCCAGAAGGCCAGGTCGAGGGTGGCGATCGTCTCATCATCAGCAGTGGCCCACGCAACTCTGTGCCGCTCCTGCTCCCTGCACGGATACAACCAGGAAAGCAGCAAGTCAGGGTGCAGAGTGGCCATTACGAGATCAAGCTTACCGTGGCAAGTCGGCCTCTCGCTGAAACAGTACACGAGGACCTCCCTCCCCTCCTGGATGCCACCCAATTGTCTGCTGCCAATCCCACGTCCTTCATCTGCGCTTCCTGTTCACTGCCTCTTGTGCAGTCTGCGAAAATCGGGGAATACCGCGACCTGCCGTCCGAACACTGGCAGGAGCTCGTGGATGCGTGGATGTGCCACGCCGACCAGAAGTTGCACGATGAGGTCATGAGACATGGCAAAGGCGGATTTTGGCCGCATGCTGGCCAGGCGCTCGTCGGAGGGACCTATCTCCTTTTCGAGGAGTCTTCGATGACCCTCAACAATCTCCATCTCACGCAGGAGCCCAAGGCGAGTTTGCACCTCGTTTCACCTTTCTTTTTATTTTTGTTGTTTCTCTTCTCCGTTCGGACGACTAAGAAGACCGGCGCTGGACCCCCTACCAGCGACCACTTATCTCGTGTCTTGAAGCTATCTCATGTGCGTGTTTGTGGGTCCCTGAAGCCCTAGATGGTTTCAGGGAGGTGCTGCACAAGGCGGAGATTGTGAATGGATATGAAGATGGGGGTTCAATCGGTTGATACAAAGCGTCCTAGATCAACTGCGCTGGCTAAAATGCTGCGCTTAGTTGCTCGCTCAAACAACTCTCATGAATTGAGGTATACGTCATGGGAGCTACGCTTGAGAACACATCTTTTATTATTAATTTACAGTCTTCTTTCTACTGCCCTGTGGTCCGTTACTTACACAGACTTGTTTTCAGCCCGGAGAAGATTGGCGCCTTGCCCGATGTCTATGCGGTGCCGTTATTGGTCGATGTCGGAACCACCCACAGGACAACACCCAGTCCGTTTTCAGGCTGCTCAAATTCGCGATCCGGCCTGTCAGCCCTAACAACGAGTACGTCATGCCTCTTGTGTCTGATATACAGTCATGTTGACCTTTATACAGGCCCCCAAGGATTCCGGTGTCTGCCTTCATCGTAGAAGACATGACTGAGTTTGTGCGTGCACATGCGACGTATCGTTTCGTAATTCTGGATGAAGAGGATGAGCGTCCTCGCATTCTTGTTCGTCGAGACTTTCCCTTTCTTATTCGATCTGTATTCAACGTCGACGTTTGTAGATATGGCTCTTTAAACCTAGCATACGAATTGCGTATGCCACATCCACTCCCTATGCCATGCCCAAGAGTGGTTCTATCCATGCGGCCAAAGTGCTCTTCAAGGTCCTGACGCCTCCAGAGCGGGCATCAGATCTCAAATCGTAAGCATCCTTCTATTACTTCATAGCCGTCATCGTAGGCACTGACCAGGTGTTGTTTTCAGTATTCTGGCCAAGTACCCAGGTTTCCCGCAGGCTGAATATCTCTTCTACCCTATGCATATATGTCGTCGGTTGGCTGGACTTCTGAGGGAAAGTAACACGACATACCCGGAAACGATGCGTGTTATGACGAATCTCCAAGTGGGCTGGCTTCACCGTGCTTAATGCGTGACATTGTATCAGCTGAATAATTATATCTCCTCTACCATCATAGATATACATATGTATCTCCCATATACTAACTACCCATAAAATTGTATTCCTTTACTGTGTACTCCCGCCAGATAGATGCCTCCTATCGTTATCTCAGTTGATTAATTGTTAACATCCGTAAAGAAAGCCTTCCGGTGGAACATGTACATATGTGCATAAGAGAGTTTCTAGAGTAATTAGTTAGCAAGGCGTGCCGGGTCCAAAGGACCTAAATAGATTCTAAAACTTCGCCTTCCGGGTCAGACAGGCAGAGTTTTCGCAAACCAATCCACAGTTTGTTGAAACGCCTTCTCATGCGCTTCTTTCACTTCTGGGATCTCTAAATTTGGCCGAGCAGCAAATCCATGCGCCGTGCCTATAAATCCAGGAGGCAAAGTAAAAGTAGTAGATGAACAATGAGGCCATCATCGAATGAGCAAAGCCACCACACCTTTGTAGTCCTTGAATTCATATTCCACAAATCTGTCAGTACTGCGTTCTGAGAAGACGGCCTCAGCCTGCTAGCGAAGTGCAGGGCTGAAAAATAGGTCATCTTGTAGAGTGTTCATCAGTTACACAGCAAACGATGCGGCTAGTAGTATGAGCGGGATGCCGCGAACCTTCAGCGCATGCCCAAGAGGCCGGAACCTGAAGGGGATATATATTATGAGCAAGAAATGAAGGAAAGCATCAGTGTCGGTAAGCGCACTTTAATAGCCTTCGCCTCCGGGATGGAGAAACCGCCAGGGTGACAAATGCACTTTGGACCAGATCTGTAGCAGCCAGGCGTATCACTGTGGAACCGCCATAGCAGTAACTGAGTTGGATTCCTTCAGGGGGATATGGGCTTTCGCGGGAAGCGTTGCATAACCCACCCGACAGCACCAATCTTATCGTATTTCTTTTCTGCGTTGACAGTGGAGATGAACTATTATGAGTAGTAGTGTATCGTGACACAGTACTTCCAAGGATAACACATACCTTGGAAACTCTGGCGTCTACAGCGGATGGGCGACTGCTGATGAAGGCTGGAATACTCGGGATCGTGTTGAGGATGAACTTCAGCCATTGAAAGACGGACATCTTGACGCCGGCACGATCAGGTAGAAGCAGCGAGTTCACGTCCACAAGTGGCCACCCTACGACGGAAAAGCATTTCGCGCACAAGTAAGGAGGCGCGTTCACTGGGAAGCAGGGGAGGGAGGTCACCCTGAAAGTAGTCAGGAACCCAGACGTCACATTGCAGTTCTTTAGAGAGATTGTCGGCGAGAATCTTGCAGTTCTTGAGGGGCAGACCAAAACCGTCTGTCAGAAAGATAATAGCGCGTCTGGGTGTTGGATTGGATGGCCCAGGTGCGAAATACGCCCCTTGCGTGCTCAACGTCCCCCTGGTTTCGCCAGGAAGTAGTCCGCCAGTGGTACAATCCGGACAGCTCATCGCAATGAGAGTTCGCAATGAACTTTCATAACTTGCACTTGTTGAGACTTGTTGGCGGCCGGCATTTCAATGCTTTCCCCAAATATATACATACACACAACAGGAGAGGCGAACGTAAGGGCCCAAAATTGAAAAACACCACATTAGTACATATACGCGGTTCAGGTTGAATCGAGTATGCACGATCCAAAACCAAATGAAGGGGGTAAAACTCATGATTAAGGTGTATTAGAAAAGGCCTAGGAGGAACCAACGCCAGGCCCGGCTCTCACCTGATGAGCCGAACATGTTGAATCAGAAAGAAGGATAGAAAATGGATGTAGAGAAAAATCAGAGTCAGTACAAGCACGCATCGTGAGTACTGAGTGGGTTCGTGTTCTAAATGACACAGTAAAATGCAAAGAGCACAGAAACAGAAGGCCAATTAGACTAGAGTCTTAGAGAACCAGAAAGCGGCTTGCTCTATGCGCTTTTCGAACGAGTCCTCGACATCCGGTATGATCGTCAGATTCGGAAGAATGGCGACTCAGCCATGTCCTGTTCCTACAGAGAAGGTAAACAAGAAAGCTCGTCGAGAGATCTAAGTTACCACTGAGTCAGAAGTTCTCCTTTGTAGTCCTTGAATTTATAGTCGATAAAGTCTTCCGCGCCCTTGCATTCTGGCTGCCGATGGAAGCGTTTGCACGAAGTATTGGTCATCTATGTATTGGCAAGACTGTCAGAACTCAGGATCGCGCGAAAGCAAGGAATTTCGAGACGGATTGAATAATCTTAAAGAGTTCTTAAAGAGTTGCTGAGAGGAAGCCCAAAGACATCAGTCAACAACAGGATTGCGGTGGAATGTTCGTTGGACCCAGGCGATGGCGACAAATAGGCGCCCAGAGTGCTCAGTATGCCAGATAGTTCTTCTCCAGCGGTGCAGTCCGGGCCGTTCATGATAGAAAGCGGCAACAATAGGGTTGGGATCATCGGTGATCGATCATCATTCTGATTCAGTTCCGTCTCCGCCACGCGCGCCTGATGCGCACTCACGTGGTTGACGCGACTCCATTCTTCGTTTCCTCTTCATCAACCAACTCTTGCGCTTCAGCACCTTCAAACGCGCCCGGTCGGACATACGCTTACAGCAATTGAGCACTCCCTTTCAATCAAATATCATACATATCATCAGCATGCGGATCGCCATTCTCTCCTCGATTATGTTCGCCCTGCCCGCCCTCGTCGCCGCATGTGAGGGAGATTGCATCGTAGATATCACAAACGCTTTCATATCGAACTACACCACACCTGTCAACACACTCTTCAAACAACTCGTAAGGCGATGTCCATTTTCTCTTCAAAAAGCTGGAAAACTAATGCCACCTCCAAATCAATTAGGCTAACGAGATGGTCGTAAAAGTCCTTCCTAATCGCCGATATGCGTCCCCGCCTATATCGCTTATGCGTCCCCTGCTCGACGCTTACCACAAATCGGTATACGCAACTCTCGAACACGCCATTTTTCCTTCGTACTTTCACGGCAAATGCCAACAACCTGATCCCAAGAACCCCGACGGGCCCCGGGTGAATCCTCCCGGCTGCCCTAACCCCGACTGTCCTATTGTCTGCGGAACGCCCGGCTCCATGGTTCATTTCTACCCCAAACTACGATGGATCGCGTTCAGCTCGACTAGACGTCAGCTCGTCGAGCTTGCAAGCCCCGGTAGTGACGCATACCGAGCGCTGGAGGAGAACGTCATGGCCGAGATAGAATCTGGCAGTTGGCACAAGAAGAGGGCAGCGGGGACCAGAATGCCAAAGCAGCGGAAGGGGCCGAAGGCTCGAGGGCAGGTGAGGGAGATCATGAACCAGATATCTTCCCGACTGGAGCAAATATGCGGTGGGACTGGAACTGGTACCACGAATGGGTTGCCGAAGTGTAGTTGGGAAAAGCAGATGAAGGAATTCATTCTGACCTATCCCTGAGCTCTATTAGGACGCGCTGAAGTTACTGTCACACACACATTACATTTACTATAACGCACACACTCAGACTCATACACTACACTTCATTATACTTACTATCACGCACACGCTCAGACTGATTGTGTACATTTTTTGCCCAGCGCGGAATCAAACGCTTCGCCGCGACTCGCGCGGCGGTGTGCGCACTTATATAAGCAACGCGTTTCACTTCCGAACTCCGGCAGTGGCATTTTCAAGTGGCAGGAATTTGGTCCTTTCATCCCGTTACCCTGAGTCCTTGCTTGCGAAATTCAGCAGTGTAGCAGCCCAATCATTGCTCCATTTGCACATACATGCCACCAGAACGCCTTTTTTCCTGCTTGTACACCTGGCGTTGGCCGACGCTTATACCTGTATAGAGCGCCTCGTGGTTCAGCCACCAACATCTACATTGTTCATTGATTCTCTATCCGTACGGGTGCTCACCATACCTGGCCATGGCCATCTTCCTGTGCAATCATGTCGACGAAGCCACACGAGAGACGCGTCAAGACTATAAAATTCGCCACGTTTGGAACACTTGGCCCCCCAGTCAGCTTGTTTCCCTTTCTACCCATCTAAACCATGGTCTACAACGCGAAGAATGCCGTATACCCACCCACCTTGGGCTCCCTTCTCCCTTCTTTTGAAGTTGACTACACCGCTTTCTGCAGCACATACCCGGGATATAGTATGTACGGGAATATGCCTAATGCTCGGCGTAAGCGAGTCGATATTGTGGCTGCCGGGTGCGTCTATCCACACTGCGGAGAGTTTTGTTATCTGACCCCAGATTCGTCAGGTACTTTCAACGCAACCCACAGTTGGTAGACCCTTCTGACCTCCGCACAGCTCGATACAGTAAGAAGAGGTTCAGGGACCCTCCAACGCACCTGGTTGGTATTAATACCGGATCCGAAGACGAGAAGTTCTACTTGGTTCATCACCTTGTCCTCGCTGCTAACTGTGCTAACTTTCCTTATTTCCAGGACGCCGGGTGGACAGAAGATGAGGAGGGGATGGTCACTGCCCGCGCATCTAACGTGATCGTTCTTAGGTCACCTGGCGTCTTCCCAGTCTTGCTACGCTACCTTTACACAAAAAACGTTTATCGGTTGGTAAAGGACCTGACCTCGAAATCTCCCGGTGAACGGATGGCGTTTATCCGGGGGTTCTGGGAAACGTTATTCCATCTCAAGGTCGTCGAGTTAACCCCTTATAAGGTTGTCCTTGATGTCTGGTCGATGTGCTTAAAGGCCATGCCGCGGCCCCAGGTCAACGGATCGATTCGCTACTGGAGTTGGCCCGAAGATAAGACTACTCCACTCCAGAGGGATTCGTCTCGATTCTGAACACGGCTTTCTGGGATGCTGATGATGAAGGATGGAACAACAACGGCCCGGGAATCCTGCATCGCTTGCTCAAAGGACGCTTAAGACGATGGCGCTTTTGAATTCGACTTTATCATAGAGGATAGATGACAATGAATTTGCGATATGTTTTGACGTCGGTCAACTGCCACGAACTGTATCTGAAATCAACTGTCCTTCTACGTCCTCCTCCTGGTCAACGTCATAGGTGCATCTTTCACACACAATGTCAACATCAGCTCAGGATTCCCCATAACCCGCTCTCTCCACTCCTCTCCAGTCTCTACTTCCCCGTTCTCACCGTCTCGTAGTGCCGGCTCAACATGCCAGTCCCGCAGCAACATCGTAAGGAACGCCACAGCCTCTGTGGTTGCAAACTTGCGCCCCATGCAGGCTCGAGGGCCAATGCTGAATCCAAAGAACGCGCTCAAATCCGAGGATTCAGAACTCGATTCAGAACCAGGTTGAGACGAGGCCCAGCGCGATGGCTTGAAAGCGGTGGGGTCCTCGAAGTAACGCGGGTTATATTCTGTATCATTTAATGAACATCGAGAATCCGTAGACAGATACGAAAGAGAACGCACGTAGGCCAATCATATCAATTATCATCTGCGACTCAGAAATCAATATGGTGTTTACTGGCATGATTAGGAAGCACTCACGATAGCGCCTTTCGGCACCGGGATTGTCGTTGCACCCTCTTGGCCGACCGGATTAGGGAGCTGCAAAACAGTGTCTTCAATGGCTTCGCGCAACATGAGATATGCCGAGGCTGTTAAGCATCACCCAGAATACTCATGATGAGATGTGGAGGACTCGGAGGAAGTGAAAGGCGGCGCACGGAAGAGCCTTAGTGCTTCGTAGAATGCGTTTAAAACCTTGTCAAGGTTGGGGTAGTCGTCAAACGTCTGCATGATTATAAGCAACGCGTCGCGTTTGAGTCGATGAAGGGGACTTACGGGATCACGCTCGTACCCAACCACGTCGATGATTTGTTTGAGAATCTCGTTTTGAATATCCTGATGCAGCGCAAGTAGCGCGAGAGTCGCTGCTAGGGCATGGGCAGTTGTTTCTAGAATTATATATTTCCATATTTCAGTCCTTTCTTCACACCAGCACTGTAATGATTGCACGTACCGTGCCCGGCGAATAGCATGACAAACACATTCCCAATCACCTCTCGGTCATTCAAGCGCAGTTTCCCCGTCTCCTGCTCGTTAGCTCTCACAATCATCGTGAAAGCGTCCATCATTTCTTCCGTGCTTTCGCTTCCGCTCCGAACCTCGGCGGTGCGCTCCATGATCTGGCGCTCCATGAACCCGCTGAAAATTTTGAACGCTTCGCGGATCTGTGCAAAGCTACAGAGGCGAAGTTAGCGCTCCGAACGAACGATGAAGCGGAGATGGTTTAGCAATGAAGAGCTGACTTACCCAGGAAGTGGAAGATAGCGCACCCAATCAGGCATCAGCAGCGCCACGATGTGCGATTCAGTGAGCACGCGCAGTGCCTCCTGCACACCCATATTGTCGTCAGGCCCCATGGGCGGCGCGGCCCAGTCAAAGGGGAGCCCGAAACCACAGCGCGATATGACCAGGAGCGCTAACTGAAGGTGTGGATGAGGACAAATTAGAGGGTTAGGGAAACGAGGTTCAAGGGTAATAGGCGAGGAAGATGCACTTTAGTAGTGATGTTATCCATCGTGGGTACAATGAACGTTTCCTTTCCTTCCCAGCCCTCCAAAATTTCCATCTGCCGGTACGTGGCGAGCGTTTCAGCCCAAACCATTTCGTATCTGCAAAGCGTAGGGTGAGTATCTTGGATCGATCATCGACGAATAGGTAAAAGGGATCACAATTTATTGTTGAACGCAGGGCCAACTATCCGCCGGTGCTTCCGCCACACGTCGCCGTCGAGCGCGGTGACGACGTTGGCGCCCCATTTTCTATGACAAGGTAAATGATCATTGATTAATGGGGGGAAATCGGACAGGACAGACTCGAGCACACGATTCGCCCCTTCGGACTTGCCGAAACTTCGCACTGTCCCCGGGCTTGCCTTCTGATCCCCACTCCCGTTGAGAAATTGTTTCGCGACCTCGATGTTAGAAGTGTAGATGGTCGGCTGCCCTATAAGAAACGGTATGACGGAGAAGGTTTCGTTGCCGAATTTCCTATACACTGCAATTCACACATTCAGTGCGTTACACGAAGATTGGCAATTGGAATAGAATAGCAAAACATCGTAAGTGCACGCTTACCGGTGTGGCGCCATCCCCAGATGTGATCAACCGTGATGTTCCACCATGCGCTGGGAAGGAAAGCACTTGGCGGTGAGTGGGGTTGGAACGGCACGCGGAAGCCTGGGAGGCCGTTTATTGCCTGTAACGGTCCAATCACGGATATGATATAATAAGTACAAGGTTAAAAGGACTCGGAGAACATACACGTATGCCTTTCAGCAGTTTTATGACTCTTGAGGCTATGAATATGGCCAGGAGAGTGGGAAGGATAGGGATTTGGCGTCCAAAAATCATTTGAGATCCGTTGGTATAAAGCTCATCGAGCAGTTGAAGGCCTGGCAGAGTCATGGTGGTGGGTTCTAGCATTACTTCCGCCCCCGGATACATCATCCTGACACTTTGAAATAGCAACCATTGTTTGACAGAGAGAAGGTGAGCGCCGTCCTGACAGGGCCGACCAAGGGCCGACTCATATGATCTGTCACATAAATATAACTACCAGTGCACTTTTGTCAGGGCGGTATTTCGTCAGATTGACCATACTAGACGGCACATACTTATATTCGGGCACTGTGAATAGCAAAAACTGCACTGGATGCATTCAAACCGTTCGCAGCGTGCCATGCCGTTCGTGCCTTTTTGGCTGTGGCAGGGCCGTCCCCGAGTCAACAGGCCGGTCAGAGGTCCAGTGACTGGTCATGGGTTTGGCAGCGGCGATTAACCGCTCGACATGATATATCTACAGCTTTGTCTTGGATGCAGACTGCTATCTCGAAAGATGTACCTGTTTTCCTCACGAGCCGTCCGTAAAAGTGTATATCCTGATATCCCTGCAGTGCGCTGGCCCCTAAGTTGGATGTCTGCCAAAGGCAAACTTCCTTTTGGCCCAGGCGCGGACTTCGTCGCCGATACTGAGGCCAGCCTTCTCTCGTTTCGCTCGCTATGGAAAGACCGCCACCCTTTCACCCTGTGCTGGATGGGCTATCTATGCGTACAACCCTTTCGATATTGAGGACCAGCAGACATTCTGGGAATCAATCCGGCCCACCGCCCAGGCGGAGAAACTGGCGTGGTGTACAGAGAATAGCCATGCAATTTGGCCGAGTATGCTTTATGTTCGTGGCGAAGAGTCTACCAAGGTTTTGACTTTTTCAGCAAGGGACATGGACGATATGCCTGTTGAAATGAGTTCGTTTCCGCAGCATTGGACTAGTTAAACGGTCGCAGTAAGTCCATACCGCATAGTTTCACCACCGAAACTAGGCAACTGATGATTTTCGTCTGCTGAGAGGTGTGAAGAAAAGAGGCTAGTGGTCCGACGATAAGTCGTATTCCGAGTCATCAGCGCAATAGAGTTGGTCACCTTCCGGGGCGAAGGGCGAGGCTGCATCATCTCTGAGTGTGGGGTCGCTCAACCACAGATCTGGAAATTTCGAGATGGGGGTCTTGAGAGGCTCGGCGGCTCGTAGCGATTTATGCCTCTACCATGATAATATATGCTGAGATCTCACGAAGCAGCGCCACGCAGCACGGCGTGGAATAGGGCAAACCGAGGTGGACATACTTGAGGGTAGTATCGGGCATCCTCACTTACCAGTCCTGCGCAGTGGCGTGGTCGAAGCGTGGACGTTCTACGACGTTCAAAGAGCCAGTCAAATAGTATATGGTAGTGTTTCTCATCACACTGTGACGGCGATGCATGGGGTCGGAGCTCCGAGTGATACCATGTGTTCATGTTCCTGTCAGATATACGCCACAGGACTAAGTAGAGGTGTGGGGAAGGACCCTGAGCCCAAGATTATGGCCATGTCAAGACTGCAAGCGTGTGTATGGTGGACCACAGTGAGATAGAGTGCGATGATGAACATGGGCTCCAGTTTAACAGTGGCCAGCCAAGGTAACAGCTTCCTTCCTGTATCAAGGGCACAGGTGTTTTGCGACGATGGAATCATGAAGAGCGGAGAAGTTAAGCCTGAGCATTCTGATGAGTAACGAATCGGCAAACCGTGTGTTCTCTTCTGCTCTGTGACTGCTCCTTCTCCATGCTCTTGCCACATCCAGCAGCCTTCCCGAGTCGTGGCAGGCAGCGTTGCGTCACTAGCCCTCAGAGCCGAAAGAGCAGGACTTGAGAATCCATCGATGGCATCGATACTATCACGACATTCTTTGTCGATCGCCCGTGTCCTCTCGCCGAGTCAAAACTTCGGATTCAAATACATCGGCCGATATCGATCCAATTCCTTCTCCAGAACCCTCATGTCCGCCTCTACCAACAAGATCCAAGTCGCCATAATCGGTGTTGGCCTCGTCGGCGCGGAGCTCGTCGAGCAGCTGCTCTCCATTCCCCAGCAATCGACACCCTTCAGCCTCATCTCACTGACCTCTTCCACGCGCACGATCTTCGATGCCAAAAACCCCATTGGGCCGGGCGCACAGTGGAAAGAACAGCTCGCGGCATCTACACAGAAGCCGGACTTCCAAGCCCTGACGGAGCAGCTGGGTGCTCTGGTCGCACCGAATCAGCAGGTCGCCGTGGTAGACAATACGTCTTCCGACGAGGTCGCTGCTTTGTACCCCGCGTTCTTGGATAAGGGCATTAGTGTGGTTACACCCAATAAGAAGGCTTATTCGGGGGATATCAAGCTATACGAGAGGATTCTGGCTGCGAGTAAGGCGAGTGGAGCGCGCTTCCTGAACGAGGCTACGGTTGGAGCTGGACTTCCGGTTATTTCGACGCTGAAGGAGCTCGTCGCGACCGGCGACAAGGTGCGTGCCATCCAGATGCCAAAATGTGATGGAAATACTAACGCCCCGCAGGTCGTCAAAGTCGAGGGTGTATTCTCCGGTACCCTGAGCTACATCTTCAACGAGTTCTCGACTGGTAAACCCGATGGACCCGCATTCTCTTCTGTCGTAGCCGTCGCGCGCGAAAAGGGATACACCGAGCCGCATCCCGCGGATGACTTAAACGGCTTCGACGTCGCGCGCAAACTCACCATCCTCTCGCGCACCATTGCATCTGGATCGCGCATCCAGACATCCCTTCCTACGCTCCAGTCCTTCAAGACAGTGCAGACCACGTCGCTCATCCCACCCGCGCTCGAGGGCATCCCCACAGGCGACGAGTTTGTCTCGCGCCTCCCCGAATTCGATGCCGAGTTTGCCAAGCTCCGCGCTGATGCGAGCGCAGAAGGCCAGGTGCTCAGATTTGTCGGTGTTGTGGATGTCGCTGGAGGTGTTGTAAAAGCTGGACTCGAAAAGTACGTGTTCGCAGCTCGTAACGAGATGACCTCTGGTGCTCATACTTGCTTGTATCTATAGATACTCGACTAGCCATCCCTTCGCAACATCGCTCGGAGGCTCGGACAACATTATCCTGTTCCATACGGAGCGCTATGGTGCACGCCCGTTGATCGTGCAGGGGGCCGGCGCTGGAGCAGCCGTCACTGCGATGGGTGTGCTCGGAGACCTCTTCAAGCTTGTATAAAGATGAAAGTAGTATCACAGAGATATACTCTTGGACGTCGAATCTCCCATCCACCCATATTGGTGAAATAGTCTCGCGGCTGAGCAGGCTGAACGAACCCCGTGCAATTCCCTTCCCATTCCACACCTCAGCTTGTTCATCCTCGGACGGACGAGTTGAATGCGCATCAAGTCTACTTAGCTGATTATCATGATTCATCACCTCCTTCGGAATTACACCTTGCACCAAAACCATTGAAATCCGGCGTCTATCTGTCTTCTGGCCAGGTTTCCTGGATGCATAAGCTGTAGCGAAACAACAAGCAAGTTGAACAACCTGTAAGGCTCCCCATTGCTGGATTCCGGCCCAAATTGGGATGTGAGTACCAAGGACACAAGCGACCGAGTCCGTAATCATCTTGATCCAGCCTACATGCAACCGCCGCTGGAAAGAATATCCTCTTTCCCAACTGGACATACTTACTGGGGCGCAGCGGACTATCTTGCTCAGTCAGTCGTCTATTTTTCATTTACTTAACACAGATGTATTCGTCAGATGTCCAGCAGGGATATACAATTGAGGGCTATGTTCTTATTTTAGAAAACATGAGCCCCTAAGTTACAATGATCGGAACAAAGTGAGCGTTCCACTTGCCGCCGAAGTGAACTGACTTCGAAGTGAATTCACTCACCAGATTTATTCAACGAAGCGTCGAAGCTCTGGCTGTGTAGTGCACTTCTAATTGAGCGCAACGGTCTTCAGCGTTTCAGCGTTCAACGCGTTCGACCGATATAGGTGATATGCAATACGTCTGGCCATCGCCACTTGTTTTCCTCCTTCAGCGTTGTTCGTGGCCATCCGCATTTGGCAACAGCTACAGCGATCCTTCCCACCCCCTATATAAACCGGTGCTTTCCTGTAAGCAGAACTAATCGCAAGTCTAGCATACCCCGCAAGCCATAGGCACGTCGGTCATCGTGGGGGACCATTATTGAATCCCAAGCTCTTGTCTGTTCTCGTTTACAATCCAGCCTGAGCCACATCGGTGATTGTCATGCCTATAGCGGGCAACTGAGGCGCCATAATATATTAATAGCAGACATCGGTAGCTCTGGCAACAAATCAAATCCAAGGCGCTCATAATATATTAATAGCATGCAGTACGTAGCAGCTCTACATAGCCTCGACCGACCTACAAAAGCAATACAAAAGGCTACAAATCGAAATCCTGCTCCTGCTCCTGGCAACCTCCTGCCTGCCTTGCCTCCCACCGCTCAAGCCTCAAGGCTCAAGATATCATGTCTGGCGTCAAAGAAGTCCCCGCGTGCGTTCTGCGTTACTCCACCTCGACTGTTCACGATTCTGAGTGACGTCGAACTTGAACACTGAACAGCCCCTGGAAGCTGAAAGGCCGCGTCTGGGCCTTTGCCCTCTCCGGGATTGATAAGAAAGCCAGTTTCCCCGCAGGTTTTGCAGTGCCATACCAGGCGGAGGCGTTGACTGCTGGCGGCGAATATATTGGTGGTCCTGGACTGGTACAGGTGAGAGCCTGGTTCGACGGCATCGTGATTTACTCGTCGTGCTCAATGTCCTGCTGTGCACGCTTCAAGATCCTCTCCTACTCGGAGAGTCCTGTTGGTATGTCTCCTTGATCTCCATGAACTTCACAATGTCAGACAGTCCGGCTGATGCGCGTTCACAGGACCATGTACGCTGAGTTTCACTCGACATTGGCATCAGTCATTGACTTTGGAGTGTTTGTACAAGATGACGAGCTTATCTACATCCCTGGGCGATGGAAGTACGCCGATGGCACTTCCGCGTACCGCATCACACGAATCTACGTATCTACGAAAGAGTCGACGGAGAACGGTGAGTAGTGAACCACTTCCACCCGTTCAATGACGCACCATTCACAACTTGACAGGTCGCCGAAATTGGAACATTCCCAGTAAGCATTCCAGAACCATTGCTGAACCTGCCCGCTCAACGATCCCTCCCCCCCAGAGCAAGTGGCCGACTTCGCCATCAACATTCAACCCAATGGCAGCGCAACGATAGCCGTCACACATCCAGGAGCCACCGAGCCCTTCTTCAAAGCCACGACCAAGCCCGTCACGCTCCTCTCTCACCTCCCAATACCCGTCAACACGCAGTGGCTGGGATCACATTTCAACTTGATCCAACCACCGCTACCGGCCGGTGACGCTGAGCGGCCGGAGGAAGTGGCGACGAACCAATGGGCAGAGCTAGTGCCAGTGATGAAGGGCAAGGTGCGGTTGGAAAGCATAACGGGAGGTATAGGGGGTAAACTGGGTGATGGGGAGGGGTTCCCGGCTTTGCTGCCCTGGAGAGTCGGTGGTCAAATGGCGAGCGTGGACCTTGACTTCGGGATACCGACGCTGTCAGACGTGAAGTAAAATGAGACGTGAAGTAAAATGAGACGTGAAGTAAAATGTTTCGTTCGATTCGTACGACACCGCTTCCCATTTAATCTGTTTCGTACCACCCCATTTCGCATTTAATAGTCATAAGCCATGAACTGTTGCTGCGCAGACACTACCAACCGAATGTGATAGGTTGGCGACCAGAGCGACCAGAGGGATTTCGACAGGTTGACTTAGTTAGGCTTCACACGAGATTTGTTCTTCAATACATAGATGGATTAGAAAATACACTGGTGTACAAAACCTAGAGGAAAATAATAAAAATGATTCCGAACCCAATACTGGACACCTTCTCGTCAGCTCCATACACATGCCTTCATGGAACGACAAAATGACTCACGTAACGAGATTACTTCGCGCCCGCTGAGGAGAATTTCGTCACTGACTTGGTGCCCTCGGAGATGGCATGCTTTGCGAGTTCACCAGGCAGGATGAGGCGTACTGATGTTTGGATCTCGCGTGATGAAATGGTCGACTTTTTCGAATACGAAGCAAGTTCTGACGATTTCGAGGAGGATCAGTATGAGGCCCGATGGCAAGCGTCAGCAGCGAAACTTACTGGATGCTTCCGTGGCGATGCGCTCGAAAATATCGTTGACGAAGGAGTTCAAGATGGCCATCGCCTTGTTGGAGATACCAGTATCAGGATGCACCTGCTTGAGCACTGGGTGTAGCGAGTTAATTACCAACTGCGGCGCAAGGTAAGCTGAACACGTACCCTTGTAGATGTACGACGAGTAGGTCTCCTTTCTGACCTTCTTGCGCTTCTTCTTCTCACCATCAGCAGGCGCTGCGGCCTTGGAAGTCTTCTTGGCTGCCTTAGCGCCCTCAGTAGATTTGGCCGGCGCCTTGGAGGCGGTGGAGGCAGGGGCTTTGCCAGCTGTGGAGGCGGGTTTGGGTGCCATTGATGATAGTAGGGCTGGAAAGGGTCACAGAGGGGTCGGGGTGATGGCGGTGAGGGAAAGAGTTGAAGCAGAGTAATCCGAGAATGTGTGATATTTATATAGACACGTGACTTTGCTATTGTTTGGTCGAGACGCGTCAAACGCGTCTTTGTTGATCGTCCCGTGTTGTCCTTGTTTGTCACGGTATAAATACTGCGAACATGCAACTTTGCATCTCACCTGCTCCTTCGTCTCTACACCACCACACAACACCCCCTTAGCCCCCTTCTCACTACACTTCTACTATCATTATGTCTGGAAAAGTCAGCGGCAAGGCTCGCGGCGGCAAGGCTGCTGGTGCCAGTGGGGACTCCGGCAAATCCCAATCTCGTTCGGCCAAGGCTGGTCTCCAGTTTCCCGTCGGCCGTGTACACAGACTATTGAAGAAGGGGAACTACGCCCAGCGTGTTGGTGCTGGTGCACCTGGTACGTGTCTTTCGCCTTTTTGCCCTCGTCTTCTGTCGCTGACTGAATTGTTCTCTCTTCTATCAGTGTACCTCGCCGCCGTCCTCGAATATCTCGCTGCTGAAATTCTCGAACTTGCTGGCAATGCTGCCCGGGACAACAAGAAGCAACGTATTGTTCCTCGTCATCTCCAACTCGCCATCCGCAACGACGAGGAGTACGTCTTTTCGTAATCGATGATTTTTTTTCAGCTTTGCTGACTATCCTTCCTACCCAGACTCGGCAAGCTCCTCGGCGACGTTGTCATTTCCCAGGGTGGTGTCGTTCCCCATATCAACCCCGAACTTCTACCTACAAAACCCAAGGTGGGCAAAGGCAGCCAAGAAGTTTAGAGGCTTGGTTGGATCAATTTGCTGTCGCCTTGTATCTGTACTTCTATTGTACCATTATTATTCCCCATATCTTATTATACTGGATACACCACCATTTGACTGAGACTGAGTTTCATGACCCTCCGACAATCACATAGGATAGAAGACGATCGGATGGATATATGGATAAAGTAAGCGTAAAGATACATTGATGATTGTAGTTGGATACAAAATGGACATACGATGCGATAGATGTCTGAAGTCCCTTGTTGAAGGAACATGAAGCCCTGCTGGATGAAGGTCCAACAAATCAACTCGTCGTGCGGACAGCCGCCTCTGCGGCCTTTAATGCAATTTTAAAGTGCTCAAGTAACCTCTGCTGCTCCTCCATCCCCACAGCAATCCTTACCAGCCCTGCCTCAACGCCATACTGCGCCGCCCAGTCCAACTCCGTGTAATGCGCAAGGATCGTAAACGGGCACGCGAGCGTGAAGTTCGTGCCCAAGCTAGGCCCCTTACAGCACGGCAGCGCATCGAAGAACGCCTGTGACGCTGTGGCCGACGTGAAAGTCAGTGAGAACAGCCCACCAAAACCGCCCTCGGATCCGGGCGTCTTGATACGGCAGTGTTCGTAGTTTTCGTGCGTGATGTACTTGGGGTAGAAGACCTCCTTGATCACTGCGTCCGGGGCGCCGCCTGCCACAGAGTGCGAACGGAGGAAATCGCAAACTGCTTCGCTGTTGATGTCGACGATCCGAATACGCCGCTTAAAGTCCCGCGAGTTTCGCTCCATGTAAAGCGAGTCCTCATTGAAATAGAGGTCCACGAACGTCGAGTCTAGATGAGCTTTCAGCGCCGCGTAATGTCGGCGTCTTGGATTCAGGACCAGGCTAGGTGGGGCGAATTGGGGCTCGAGTTAGCGTAATATAATAGGGGAAGACAATCTAACGCACCTGCCACCCATAACATTGGCGACGCCACTGAAGATCTTCGACAAGCTGCTCACAACAATATCGGCATACGGGAGAACCTCCACATTGACGAAGTTGCCGATCGTCTCGTCAATGACGATCAAGAAGTCGAATTTGTCTGCCAAGGCACGCAGGCGAGGAAGGTTAGCGGAGCGGAGCAGCGGGTTGGAAGGGAACTCCGTAAAGAGTGTCAAGATCGGTGGCGTGCCAGGATTGCGAGCAACCTCTTGTTCCAGGACGGCCTCGAGGTCGTCGATCTCAGAGTCGGTTCCTTGGCCAAAAAAGTGGCAACCCGAACCCCACTTCTGTAGGATTTTGAGGGTGTCAGTGTATGGGAATCTGTCATGTCGTAAGTTATCAAAGTGCAGAGGTACATTCCGGTCGACGTACCCAAAACACACGCTCTTCGCTGCGGGGCGGACGGCCGAGGCAATGTGATGAGCGTTCCAGATGGCAGACATTCCCGTAGGGTAAAGGTATACATCGCTCTCCGACACGTCCGCAACACCACGCGAGCTGGGTCCGACCTCAAGGTCCTTATGTCCAGCACTTGGTTCGTCATGAGAATCGAAGTTGGTGTCGCGGATCAGGACACCTGCCACCCTACGACGAAGAGCGCGCTTTGCGGACGCGGCATGTGCGATGGGTAGGTTCCGGCCAAAGCGCTCCTCAAGGTAGACGGGATCCAAGTTGTCTTCAACGCTGAACTGCTTGATGAATGTGGTGGAGTCCGCAAAAGGATATTTAGGGGAGGATTGCTGCCCCTTTACGGCGTAGTGCTTGTTGAAGACCTTGCCCGGGAAACGAGGGCTCGTTGGGGGAGAGGAGGGTGCCGTGCGGGTGCCGTCTTCGGGGAGCATGGATAGGCAATGCTCTGCAAAGCGACTCGAGATACCCATGCCAGTATGCTGCCAGAACTCCTTGGCGACAGGGAAGAAGTCAGGCCCAAACAGGATGATATGGATGTTGACCGAGTCAGAAGACGTGCAGTCCGGTTGGGTTTTGGAGTCGCACTCAATGATTCGGGCGTTGGCCCTGTCCTCGGGACATATCAGAAGGCTGAGCAGGCGCGTTGTGACTGAACGGGCCGCCATAAACGAGCGACACTGTTCAGCGACCCACTGCGCGGGGAAGAGCATACATCTCTCGCCGTTGAGACCATATTTCTTTTCAAATATCTGCGCGAGCTGTTTGTCGAGGGAATGAGAAAATTTGAAACCAAGTAAAACTGTACACGCACTTTTCGTATGCTCAAGTGTATGAAGAACCTGGGATATCCTGACACCATGGACTCGACCACCCTTTTTTCTCCCTCCTCGTATCCAACATTGTCGCGCCACGTAGGGAGCGACACTGATATGGCGTGTGCAGTGTGGGCAGGTACAGACAAGCCCAGTGGTATGTTGCTGGTGATGGTGCTCGTTGAGCTCATTTTTACGAATTCCAGACTTGGTCGACGATACTTATAGCCTATATGGCCAAGGAATGAGGATAAGTGCGTCTGCTGGTGCAGAGAGGCCTTGGATTTGAGAAAAGCAAAGCAGGAGATTTCATTATGATTTTACGTTTTACGCTGCAGCTCGGCTCAGTCGGATCGATCGGCGTGTCGGCCGTCCCCCGTTCAGTGGCAACTTCTGTATATAGGTATCCGATTAGACTCGTACCCAGTCTCTGTGTCGTAATCGCTGTTGAAAATCGGACGTGTGTTTATATATGGTATGTATGTTGGGGTTATTACTTCCACAGCGACTGGCAGGGAATAACGGACTCTCAAATTTCCCCTATGCTAATCTACGGTTATTCCCTTCCAGACGTTATGTACGGTAATCATTACACCACAACAGTGTACAAACCGGTAACGTCTGGTGTCGAGACTAGTATCCGATTTACGATTTACAGGGGTAGATTCAGCCACTTGCAGCTTAGTTCATTGCGAGTGATATCGATTTGACCTATGTACTCGGCGTCACATACTTATGGACAGAGCTTGTCCTCTTGTGGGTCTCTCGTGGGTACATGTTACAAGCAAATACAAAACATAGTACAACGTCCGTGCGAGGTCCATACAACGGATCTTACAACAAGTCGCCTTTTCCCAGTGTTTCTTCCCTTTCATTTGAATCTAGATCCCGTTTCCTTTCTGTAACGTCTCGATACCAGATATCGAGTTACGGATCGCCCCCTGATTGCGCCCAATCAGAATCGCGGGCGGCAAGATTAAGCTGGCGCTGTGACGTATATTCGATCTACTGCTCGACCGGGAGAGAGACCGCAGGAACAGGTCACGATCAGAGCTGGAAGACTGGGAAGACGTAGATGACGCGCGACGGTGGCGTTGCATTCGCGTTGGGTCGATGCCTGAGATGTTCGCGAGGCGGGCGAATACGGACAATACTAAAGACAATCAAGATAGTCGTTATTAGGCAGCCTGAAAGATAAAGAGGGGAGGCAGAAAGGCGTACTATCGACGATGGAAACAATCCCTGAGAGACAGCCATGTCCCGCAGAGGAGAAGATAGGGGAAGAAGGTCGTGATTCTGTTGTTACAAATAGTCTATGTGCGTTGGCTGGTCGCGGAAAAGATTAGGCCGAAGATGGCGGGGCTATGAAAACACACGCACTGGCAAGCAGTTTCTGGATCGTGAATGAAAGAGAGCTGGAAGGAGAAACAGAGTAAACTCAGGAAAAGCCGTAAGTTTTAGAGAGGGCGATCGAATATCAGGAGAGGCATACCGGGATACTTGTCGGCGCCGTCAGTCGCACCGTCAGCTTCCTTAAAACATAAATCAGGAAACCGATGGCATCTTTTATTGAACTCGAACCACACACTTTGATGTATGAGATAAACAGATGCAATGGTGTGGATAAGATCTGCTTGCTTTCTGACGGAACGACGATCTAGAAAAACACTTCAGCCGCCGCCAATGATCAACAGAAATGACGCAAGAGTTACTACCTTGCTGATATCTGTCACACTCACAGCACTCAACAGAGCACCACTATCGTCATCGATGACTGCCACGCTGCTAACGCCTTCTTCGCTCATGAGTCTCATCGCATCCAGGACAACAGAGGTCGAGGTGGTGCCGACGACGGCCGAGTATATGTCCAGAGAAGGAAGGGAAAGGGAATGCAGCGAGTTGGAGAGGAATGTGCATAGGGTTGGGGTCCTCGTGGCGTATGTCGAGAACCAGGAGAGCAAACCACGATCAGAGACCATCCCAATCAACGGGTCATTAGTCGATGTTGAGCGAATGAGGGCTACGTGTGATATGTCCAGACAAGTTTTAGGATTCAATTCAAGACGAACCTCGATGAATGCCTCGAGAAAAAAGCTCCAGCAAGGAGATGATGGTAGCGTCATATGGAAGCGTCTCCAATGGGTTCTTGTCGCTGAAGTCTATGAAAAAAGAAGAAGTCACAAAGTGAGGAAGTGCGGGGGGGGGAACCACTTACTACTGACGAGGTGAACTGGTACGCGACCTGTTCGTGCAGCAGACACTATCTCACTGGAACGTGGTTTCTCGAGTAGATCCTCTGGAAGTAGGGTATGGCTTGTGGCGGCAAGTGTCAAAAAGGCATTGACGTCGGAAAACTAGAGCACATAAAGATCAGGCGAAAATCCAGATGCAACGGACGCAGTGCGCACATCGAACAATCCAACATAAGGTGACGCTAGTGTTTGAGATTTCACGACAAGGCATAGGATATCTTCCGAGAGGAGAATCTGATACAGTTGAGGTTCAACAGAAATCTTTTGTTGTTGAATAGATGACTTACATCGCAAGCTTCCTCGACAGTGATGTCTGCGTCAACCGTAACAATCCGCGAGTCAACCAAGTCTTGCGCAATTTCAACCATCAGTCTAACATCATGCATGCAATGGATGTAGTTACCACGAGCAAAGACCTCCTTCCAGTCTTTCGTCCATTCCTCAGATTCTGCAGCTGGGGGACTGAGTAGGTTGAGAGAGGCGAGTTCACCTGTCCAGCTGCTGCTGAGTGATATAGATTGCCTCCTGCTGGCCGACATAGTTTCAACTCAAGGGCTTATGGTGAGGGTCCGCGCCAATGTGGTGTCGGGTGGGATTGGAAGCATACCCTGGCCTTGCATAGAGAAAGCATTTATTAATAAATAATATGATCTGAATCAGGCCGCTTTGATTCAATTTCATTTCACAAGGCCGATTGCTGACAAATCGCGTCGTCACCGTCAGGGACGGTGAGCAAGGCGTGGACTGGAACACCACCAAGCTTTCTAGTAGCGACGACGACGACGACGACATGACTTACGCCCCTAAAAATCCGGTGGATGTGCCTCCATACCAAGTCCAGCATCTAATATCGACTGTTGTTGACAATTTCGGCACGTTCTTTGGGCCACTTTATTGGCGTATCTCATCTTTGTGCAGAGTTTCAACCGTCTTCTGTTCAGGTTCGGTGTGCTCAGGCATTGGGTATGTTCAAATAAGCCCGCCGCAACTTCTCGCTGCGACCTACAGAAATATACAGGATCTGAGATATATGTCGGATGCTCAAATGGCGAACTCATTCGCTTCGCTCTACAAGCCGACAATCCCGACAAGGTCAGACTTTGCTCGTCGTCTCAATCCCTAGTGGCTAATCACTCTCTTTAGCTCGAGTTATACAGCGTACTGTCGCGGCAGATGGTTCCAAACGAGACACCCGTAGACGAGATTGTCCTGGTTCCATGCCTTTCGCGGGCTTTCATACTATCCGGTACCTCAGTTTGTCCTACCGTAACTCACTGAATCAATACAACACTGCTCTCAGATCGTGTCCTCCACTTTTATACTCTCCCATCTCTAGACCCGGTACCACTCAATATTGTCAAGCCCATCCGCCATGTTGTCGCATTCGCGGTAGACCACGAACATCTGAAGCGTCCTCCACCTTCGATGTCCGTTCCCACTCCAGTTGAAGGGGTCAATTTCTGCATTATCAAGCGCACCGCCATTGCGATGTACACGATGCGCGAGCGGCTGTCATTCCTAAAGGTAAGCCTTTGAATTTCTCATTTTCCAAGCATCATCTCACTCTCAGTATATAGGAAGTACCCTTACCTCAAGGAGCGTCAGTAGCGCGCCGCATAGGCAATTCATTATGTATCGCGGATAAAGAGAACTATAACGTGGTCGACCTGGAGGGAGCATCCCTCTTCCCCATTATTCCAGTCTCACAAGCCCAAGACTCAAGCATCCTTGTCAAACCTTCAATCACAGTGGTTGGGGAGAACGAGTTTCTTATCTTATCGTGGACTGGTGCAAGCACCATAGGCCTTTTCATCACCGGAGAAGGCGATCCGGTCCGTGGTACGCTGGAATGGCCAAGCCATCCAGACGCTGTCTGTGCGTCTTTCCATTCGTTTTCACTCCCATCTTCGCAATAGCTCATCGCTCACTAGGCCTGGACTATCCTTATGTCACCACCCTCCTCCCGAATGGTACCATCGAGATACACAGCATCGAAACGCAGTCCATTGTCCAGGTGATCAGCCCTCCGCCGTCTTCGCCTCCATCTTCGCCCCCACTATCTGGGCAGCAGGTGGCGCACCCGCATTCCCGGCTCAACCTCGTGTCGAGTCTCAGTGGCTATCTTGTTCCCTCCACACAACAGTCAGACAAGTTGCGGAAAACTAAGGTGCGACTCCAGAGGGTGTCTGAACCCTTTCTGGTGCCCACGTAGGCAGTTCATGGACCATCCATACTCGCGAGTAATTCCTTGGATCGTTTGCAACTTCATGTTTCTTCCGGATTCCTCGATGATCGACTGTCATCAGAGTTCAGGTCTGTATGACTACGGGAGACTTCCATGGACTAGCATGGACCCTTCTCAGCTTGCCAGTCTTTCAAATATCATAAATCCTGGTACACATAAACCTTCGTATCAAAACCTATCCGCAGCGTAGCAATACACAGTTCTGCAACAGAGGACCTATTCGCTTCGAATCGTTTCAAAAGTTGTACTGTTTTGCAACGTTAACTGTTCACGGAATATACCATCAGTCTAACATCTACCCTTCCATGGCCGGCGAAGAGTGTGAGTATCAGTACACTCGATTTAACCACTGAGTGGCCAACGGAAAAAATTGTCTGGCAACGCAGCAGATACGAAAATATCTGACGTGACGAGGCAGGTGCACAGGTATCAATGTAGTTGCACGCGCATGCTACGACGAAGCAGCAGCAGCCAATTGTCGCAACAGAACATCCGCTCCTCCCGTACGCCGACGCCTCTCGGTTATCGGTGGATATCAAGCCCACATTTGGAACAATGGTTCGAATCGCTTCAAGCCATGCTCATGGGGTTTGATATATAATATCCACGGTGGAGCAGAAACATACTCGCCACTTGGTTCCGTGATGAAGGCTACTCGCAGGGTCAGTGGGTCAGGTTTGAGGTTGCTCGGATAGTCCAGATACTTACCAGGTGCAAGAAGCGCCATGCTACTAGCAGCCCAACCACCAACCAAGCAACACGTGGCGAGCCCCCGCGGCATCCGGACTCTTTCAAATGAGAACGACGGTCCTGTTCCACAACAACCGTGTCTTTGGAATTGAGAGATCCCGGTACCGGTACTACAAGAAGCACACAGAACACAGGAGTCAAGAATGGATGACATTAATTAATGACCATCACACCAGGCATCCGGTTCGTCACAAGGACGATTGGCGTCGGTGAGGAGTGTGGAGGTGACGTTCGAGGCTGACAAAACAGACTGCGCTCAGCGCCTGTCAGTAAAATAGACTAGAAAATCGTTGAGATGGTGCGACGACTCGACTGAAATGCAGAAGCTTACCAGGCGAGCAACGGATATTGTGTTGATATTCAGATATTGTGTCAACCCTCGAGTGTGAGCGCCCAGGGGGCGATCTGTGTGCAGAGGGCGCGCAGCTTCGTATCTGCTGCCGAGAACGGCAGAGTGGTATTCCAACTACATGATTGCCTTTGGAGTGTAGCTCGCTGCCGTTGTTCTCGAGAAACGATTAGCCTGGAGCGGTAACTGACTGGAGACGTTGTAATTGATTGAAGACGAGCTTACTGTAGACGCTATCAGGTGACGGATGACAGTAGTCTGAGGCTACACGTACCATGGCGTGGACTGCTCATCTACATCGAGAGAGTGTGTTTAGCAACCAAATGAAGCGTGGGCAACTCGAGAAACGACTAACCTAAATCCACCACAGTAGATACCATACATTGGTATTGGAGAAACCACAAAGTGGCAGCACAAAAAATTGTCTGCAAAGGCAGCAGATATAAAAACATCTGACATGACGCTACACCGCACCCAAGCCCGAAGGCGGTGCATGCGTATGCCATGATAGAACAGCTGCAGTCATCTCGCCGCCGTCGGAACACCTGATCTCCTCTCGTGCGCCGAATGCCCCCTGAGTGAGAGTATCCCAGTCCTCAACCAGTCGAACAATCCCGATTGCTCGGAAACTGTCCAAACAACCACGGGCTTGAGGACTTGAACCCCATGGAACAGATTGACCACCACCAACCCGCATTTTTCAAATGAGCGAGATGCCGGGATCTCCAGCTGGCCTGCAGTGACATCATCACGCCAGATTACATCCCATTGTCCGGGCAAGCTTAACAGGGAGTTTTGGCCAGACTCGCCGCTAAGTGACACCAGGAAAAGAGAACGCAATGGACATGCAATGCAAGTACAGCCCTGCCGGTAACGCAACGTCGAGCTTACAAGAAGATGACGGGCTCTTCACACCTGGATTTCTATGCATGGACGAACAGCCCTGTTCCACCACGGCTGACTCAGGCTGGTACGAGATCCAAGCGCAAGAAGACAGGAGGCTCGCAGGAACACATAATGACCATGCGCATCTAAAAGACGACTGACGTGATGAGAAGAGTAGTTCATGTTCTTCGCAGAGAAAAGGCCGCGCTCCGTGTCTCCAAAGAGTGGACTGGAAGGCAGTCAGGCATTATTATGACGACTTCACATGATGGGCAATGCTCACCAGACAAGCAACGGGAATTGCCCGATAGTCAGACGTTATGTCAACTCTCAACGGGGAACGCCAGAGCGTTCTGTATGTAGAGAGCTCGTAGCTTCATATCTGCTGCCAAAGGCGCAAGGCGCCTGCGCGTCACATAATCGCCCATCCGAGCCTCGTTTTTAAAATTAAATGTTGTCGGCGTATTATGGGGCGACGAGAGCACGACAACGGGATGGGAGGCGTACGCGGAAGAACGCGGCCGGTTCTTTAAAATATGTGGGCTAGGGAAAAAAACAAAGAGCACGAAGCCCCAAGGGGTGGAAAAAATTGCACCGGAGTGTAGCATGCTCACAACAAGACGAGCCCGCTGAGAGTCGACTGCTACGGATCCACGGCGACGATCATAAAGCGGCAACGCCGTGCGAAGGACGGATGTCGCGATCGCGATGTCCTTTCTGGATACAGAGAAACAGCATCAGTAGCAGCGGCGACGGGTTGTGTATAGGTATGGGTCCAAAATCGAAATGTCGTCTTAACGTCACGCCCGTGAGACTGCTGCTATGTAGTTCACACAGCCTCATGGGCGATCTGCGGTGAGATCACATTAAGATGAGTCAGAGGCAGACGATGAATAGCGCACTTCTCTAGAGTTCCAGACGTGGCCCACTAGCGCACGCGCTCGTCCAACCATTATGAGTAACAGCCCCTTCAAACACCTCTTCCAACCATTATGGGTAACAGCTCTTTCAAGCACTCCCAGCTGCCCAGAACGCAAGTCCAAACAGTCGCTGTCCAGAATGACCGAGGCTTTCTGTAACTCTCATGCATCTCGTGACGCGGGGGGTGTAATACAACACGGTAACCGAGGTGACTGACCAGACCTTCATATGAATGAAGGTGTAGACGGCGCCTAATAGCTCAAGTAGTCATTGCTGAGGGTGCGGTTGGGGGTGTCAGGCGCATCGAGTTCGCCTCATGTACAGATGAAACCGCCCAACGATCAGATCAGCAGGCTCAGACTGGATTCAGGTCACGGGCGCAGTGGAAAGTGGATCGGTCCTCAAGGACTTGAAGCATGTCGTCGTCGACAAGTCGACTCATAGTCTAAGGGCGTTAAGGCGATCAGCAAGATCGGTGGGTATATAGAAGGAGGAGAATCTAGCCTTGAGGGTTGACTTCGATGAGCAACTTGGAAGGCGGAATGCCGGTGTCTATCAAGATGTAGACGGTCAGCGACGACGTTGGCGGGGGGTGACGAGAATTGTGGGCGATATCTCTGCGACTTTATAGGGCAAAGTGACTAGTGTGGCTGGCAGCAACCAACAGATAATCGGCCCTTGCGCGACATCCCACAGCCCAAGACAAGTATGAAACAAGCAAGACGTACCGTATCCTAGGTGTACCACGCCCCGGGGGTCAGTAAAGGTCGACAAAACGATGGGCCTGTTGAAGACGATAATGTTGCTGTCGTCTGGCGTGGGTGCTCGACGATAAAGGCTTGAGATCAGCCTGCGCAACGATGGAAGGAGGGTGTCTCACCTCACTCAAAGATGGGGGAAAGTGGGCAGGGTGTAGATGCTTGGCCAAAAGGTCGTCCTTTATAAGAGATTGCCGTGTGGGCGCTTGTGGTTTCGGATTTCTCCAGGCCTCTGGGCCGGTGCTGAGGCTCAGCGCTGAGAGGCTGACAGCCACAGTGATTGAAAAGGAACAAAGTCACAGTGATCCGACGCATGTCCGCAACGAGGCAGATCATGTGACCGAGACGCGTTGTGCCGCATTGCCATTTGGAAGGCGTGGACGATGACCGAACCATGAATATCTTCCGCTAACGTTGTAGACATGATGATTGTTTTCTGATTATCTTTGAGATCTGGGGCGTAGTACATCAATAGATCCATCTACATAGATTAGGCGAGGGGACAGGGCGCTTCTACTATTTAGTACCTCCAGCACCGCCACCGGGACCGGAACCGTATTATGTAAGCCAGCACCGGGAATCAGTGATCGAGGCACCAAAGACATCATCATGGGTGCAGCGGGAGCCCCACCGTAGCCTTCGTTGACGTATCCGCCGTGCTACAAATTTACAAAGGCAAAGGTCAAAGCTCGATTGGGCAAGTCAGTGAATTAACGTTATAATTATTGTAGCCTCCAGGACGTCCGGGCACTGATGGCGGCGATCTTCCGTCAGGCCATCGTGATGGTGTCCGCTTCCGCGCACCGTGTTCATGGTGTTCAAGGTTGTGCTGTCGTAAGGTCGACCGGCGTCTGTTGGCATGACTGCACCAGTACCCGCTCCGTTAGCCATGGGAGTCTTAGCGGTGTGCTTTACTATAGAAAATAGGAACGCGTTCAATTGCCAATATGAAGTTGAAGGCAATGAAAAAGATCCTGACCTTGGACGATCCGAACAGAGGCATGGTATGGAAGAAAAGTAGGTGAGATACTGAGTACTGGGTGCAGTGGTTGCGTTAAATGTTCTTGGAATAGTGAAGTGCACTATTTTACTGGTTTTATAGACCCCAAGCAGTGACGCCACTTATGGAGTAGCGCCACCGGGCGCTTTTCGGGTCAAACAGATTGAGACTTTGAGAAGACGCCGCGGTTATGGAATTGACGGAGGTATGCCGTGTAAGTGTTCATGGAGTCGAACTGCGGAGTCAGGGAATGGTCGGAATGGTTCCCCTAATTTTAAATATTACTGCAAACAAAATTTAGCAGTGCATGCTCAGGACTCTCTGAATACTAGTCGAAAATGTGGGCGCAAGCCAGTAAGATATATATATGAGCTATACATAGGATACGCGGATACTGGGATGTCCATGGGCGCGAAGAGCAAGGAGAGAGGAGATGGATATAAACAACCTGTGAGAAACAAAAAAGAGGGTGGTTGGAAGTCAAGGAGCTCAAATGCTCCAAGTAGAGGGTGATGAGAAGAAATGGGAGATGGGACAAGGAATGGAAGGCGGACATATTAATGGGGGCCGTTTTGCTGGGGTAAAAGATGGTGAAAGCAGCCAACGTTGAAACGAAAGCTAGACTACTTATGAGAAGAGAGCTGGGCAGGCGATGATGACAGGGTACAGTGGGAAGTTGCGAACATGAACAATGCGTGCGTTTTCTGGAGAACAAAAATGCAGATCTACGCCTCCTACACGCAAGCTTGCTGGGCGCGCGATTATCGCCGAAGATTGGTGTACGCAGGTGGAAGCTCGACGGTCTCAGCTTCTTCCGCGGGATTCGGCGCCTCACTGGGTCCTGCGTCGTCGTGCTGGATGACATTGACCGGGCGCATCGGCCTCATGGCGCCCTTCCTTCCACCTCCCGTTGTCAATGAGCCCCCACCGTAAGAACTCAGGATATCAGGCGTCCCGCTCCGACTTGTCGTGGTATATCCAGACAGTGGGCGCATCTCCGAGGTCGTGCCGTCCTCGTCGGTATAGGTCGAAGCAACAGTAGGATCTGGGACAGTGAACGGCTGGGGCTGATAGTACTCCGGCAGCTCGTTCCTGCTTGCACGGTTGTCAGGACGCTCGTCTTCGTCGTCGACATCGAGGTCAGGACGTTCCTTCTGTTTCTTATGTACGTTGGAACGGCGCCGGAAGAAAAGAAGCAGAAACAGGAGGGCAACAACAGCGACGACACCACCAACGACACCCCCGGCGATTGCCCCGACATTGGTCCCGCCGCCGCCACCTGAGTTTCCGCTGGACGGGCTGGTTGGGTATGATCCTCCTGCGGGGCTGCCAGGCGTCGAGCTGGGGCTGGCATTGCTGAGGCAGGTGCCAATGTTGTTTGGGCCGTTGCTGACGGTGTTGAGGGCGCTACCAGCGGTGCCGTTTCCGCGATTGTCTCCGCCGACGATGATGAGGGTAGTACCGCCACGAACCGACGGTGTCCATGAGAAACCTGTACCTTGGGCATTGATATCGGTGATTTCAGATTCGGGAATGGCGAACGACTGGCCGCCGGGTATCAGGCCAAGGAAGTTGGGGGTTCTGAAGGGTGGATAACGGTAAAAAAAAGATGGCAAGCCCAACGGCGGAGGCACGCACCCTTGGACTGTTGCTTTGTCCCACCATATTCGCGTGGGCTGACATTGGACGATCTGGTTAGGAGGTTCGATGGAGAACACGAAGTCGGGGGTAACATTTTTTGTCGAGTCGAAGCAAGAGTCATCTCCCGAGGACGTGACTTCAGCGGCAACACTGGTTCCTCCTGAGCCAAAGCCTGTTGCATCGCTGACCTTAAAAAAAAACGCGGAGTCAGATAGATGCCTCTCGAGGGCAGTCATACAGAGAAGATGGCAAAGGCGACAACACGGAATGGTGTTGGAATCTTGGCTCCCCATCGTGCTTCCACCCCCAAGAGCAGTAGCAGCGCCCGAAAGAAGATGTCATTGGTGTTCAGGAGAAGTGAAGTTTGGGTGCGTGTGTTTCATGGCGAGAATAAGGTGCAAGATCACTCACGACTGCGACGAATTGGGAGTTGGCTGGAAAGTTGAGCTTCAAGCTAACAGAAGTGGAGTCGCCAGGGAATGGCTGGTCAATAATCTTCCGCGCCTCAATGTTCTGGGCAAGCGGTGTTGGGCCAAATGGAAGGATTAAAACTCGGTAGGGTGGCTTTCCGCCCGAACCTGATATGGAAATAGTGAGGTTGGAGCATTGCTGCGGCGTCGTCTCGAATTTCCAGGTGTAGGCCGCAGAGAGAGTTGGGAGAGTAAGGAGAGCAAGGATAGTCGGGCACATAAGCATGAAAGTCATGATTGCTCTGGCCGAGCAGCGTGGAGGAACAATCCCAGGCAGACCGGTAGTGGCGGACGAGTGGAGCAAGGGTTGGGTTGAACAGAGTTGTAAATTACGCCTTGTCGCTTGGCGTCACACTTGTCACTGACTTAGCAGAGACTTAGCAGATACTTGTCAGTCTCTTTATTGACTTATCTACGCGAAACCACTTTTCCTGCCTTTACCCTGCCTTTACCTTCCATTATTTTCCCTCAACGGCCACTTCATCCCGTCATCTGCTCACGAGGTGACATGGTGATAGATAAGTATCCTCTGCTATCCCTCTGCTATCATCGATTATCACCCGACCCGAAGGGCGTTTATGAGCCGTTTGTGAGCTCCGCAGCCTCTAAATACGTGTGCTCTGCTGAGGCTAATCTGGTAATCAACCGGGCAATCGAATATTGGATTGGCAAATTCAACTGACGAAATCGGCGGCACGGCGATTGTCGCGATCTAAAACAGACGTAGCAACCGTCGTCTCAGCGTCGCGATAACGAAGAATTAGAAACAGCACCTAAAACAGACCGTGTATGTAGTAACGTCTAAAAATGTACGTGTTCCCCGCCCGCCATAGATTCATTCATGATCAAGGGTGAATCAAGGTCAGGAAAAAGACGTTGCATAAAATCTCATTTACATAACCGCTGCGCAGTCTGGGTGCCCGACAAGAGCAAAACAAATAATCAAATTCCTTTCCCCCTCGGCGGACTGACGGTTTCGCAACGATGTTCTGAACTAAGCTCACGCATTGCGACTGCAATGATGCCGGTCTTTCATACGACCACATTCTTCAGGCCAATAGCATCGGCTATTGGTGTCCGTTCTTTGCCCACTTCGTGGTCCAAGCGTCTGAAGCACCCATTGGGTCCGATATCTCAGAACTCTAGACATTGAGCAACGGCATGCCGACGCCATACACGACTTCGTTCATTCAGTCGAAAAATTTGGACAGCTGGTTAATGAAAAATATCAGGAACCTTTCCTGCATTGCAGCTGCTCCTAAACCTATGTATGTTGCACCTGTCATTTAGTATTATCATGACACTCAGGAGATTTGCATTATCCAGTGTTGGCCTGTACCTCGACGCGGGACAGCAAAAGCATGGCACGCGCCCGGCGATTCCGACCCTTCAACCCATGCCCGCGTGGGTCCTCAACACATGCTTTGAAGTTCTGTGCATCACGAACAGGACTATTTATATATGTCATATATATCATATCTTTGCTGAGCACTCAAACGGTAAAACGAGGTAGTGCATTTTGTGTTGGTTCGGCTGACGTCTGATTACATAATCGTTGCTTATCATTTTCGCAAAGTTCGGCCTTGCACTTACACTACTCGCTGAGGTGTAAGTCCTCCACGTGCCACCATTACTTATAATTCATACTTACTGACACTACCGTAGTCACCGTGATCTTTATTCAGGTACATACTACAATATTAGCTCGTTACAACTTACACTACTCGCTGAGGTTCACCGTGATCTTTATTCAGATCTCGGTCATTTCTCCTCTCTTGCTTCACTCGCCGGTATCTCCCTCTCTCCTTCCCACATTTTGAGTGCAATCAAGTAATACAAATATTTTCACAATGCCAGACAGAGTCAAAATGTGATGACTTGTATCACTCCCGCGAACACTTCGGAGCGCTCAGCAGACTGCCCCCTTGCCCCTTGCTGTTGCTTCTATGAATGGACTTGAATGGAACAAGGGACCAAAATGTTAACCGATCGTGATCGAGCGGCGTGTGATTGCGGAGGCTAAATGGAAGCAAATCCCCACCTCTGAAGTGAATCCGGATTTGTAATCACTTGCATTTATTTCCTGAACTGCGGTCGAAGTAATGACATCCCAGAGAAGGGCGGGCGGGGGAGGAATTCACAGAAAAGCGATGGGGATGATTACATAAAAGTACAGTAGAGCGATGATTAAAAGTACAGTAGAGCGGTTAGAACTACAAGATACAACACGGGTGTTGTACGACTACAGTACTAAAAATGACGAAAACAAGAAATCCAGTGTGCGAGGTGGTATACATGATGAGTTGTGAGATGCGATGCAGTGGTGAGGAGAGTGGGCGATAACAAGAGACAGAATTGTCAACAAAAGTCCAGTGTGGGAAGGATGGAGAAATGTCACAGTGAATGTCAGTACATCGATATCAAATGGGGTGTGGTATTGATCGTTCAGGCCATGCACGGAGTAAGTCAGATAGCAGAAAAGGCCTCCTGAACCTTGGTCAGCTGGTACTCTGGGGGACACATGGCGTCAGAAAATTCCTAAGAAGACGAGGCCATGATACACACTTGTGAGGGAGCTCTCATCTGAGAGAGTACTCAAGGCTGCCATGCCACTTCGTAGGCTCTCCATGAGCTCGTCCTCGCCACCCTCGGAATTGGGGGGCCACGCATTAGCAATTGAGCGTACTCGTGAGATTTCGTCAATGAAAACGTGACAGGCGGCCACCCAGAGAGTCTGTGGATTCCGAGGTCAGGATATACGAAACTTGTGACGTATGGGAACTCACTTACGCCCATGATCGGGTTCATGTAACCAACATCTTGTATATTGATACCCCCAAACGTGACCATATTACGCGCGGCCGTTAAGCAGTGGTGCTTAGAAGACGAGTCCGCATAGGAGAAGTTAATGTGAAGCTTGATCGTCGCCGCATCAGTGAGGGCGTGTATGAGTAGAAGGACTCGAGTTGAGGGTTGTTTGACGTCAAGTTGGGAGCAAGGTGGAAGGGTAGTTCGAAAGGTTTCGATAACGCGATTGATTGATTGAAACGCTGCAGTATAGCCATGGAATTCCCGCGTCTGCATATCTGCTCAAGACAGATAGTAGATATGTCAATTGGCCGTAGGGGTAGCTGCGATAACGTACTGGGCGTCCATTGACCTGCCAATTGCGCTGATCTATGGAATAGAATAGCCGCCTTGACATTGAGCGCGGTGGTAGAGTGGCCATGGTACCCGTGGTCGACCATGTTCAAAAGAAAATTTCTGACGGTGCTGTTGCCACGGATATGAGGATGCAACAAGCCCTGAGGTACATAACATTAATGACGTTTATCATGATGATCGATAAAATAGTTACACACTTCTGCGTAACTTGGGATGTCTAATGGCCAAGGTGTATCAATTTGAATTCCTGGGGCTTCCAAGGTTCCACACACGCTCATCGGAGGTTCCAAGGCGATCGTAATATACTTATGCAACGTCAAAACAGCCCAGAAACCATTTATGCGTTCGCCCTCTTCAATATCATCTTGAGGGGGATGAAGAGAGATCGGAATGTCGGAGGAGATGCCGATGGCCATCGGCGCATAGGAATTAGCGGATCGTATTTTGTGCAGCCCAGCACCTAGAGCCAGAGACACAGCATTTGCAGCATGGCACTTGGCCTCGAGAAAGCGGCCAATGCGGAGGAGGTAATATGCCAAGAGGACTTCAGCCTGCAGAGTGTGTAAGACGGCGTCCGGATGTGGTCCGATAGGGTCCGTCGCGGCATGCTGCAATGCACGCGCCATGAAGGAATGTTCCTCCAACAGAAGTGGCTCGGAGTGAGAGAGGTGCACACCCCAGAGGTAAACAGCGCTAAGAACAGCAGGAGATGGGCGCGAAGCGTGGCCGAAGTTGAGGGGGAGGAGGGCTGCCTCGCGAAATCGATTCGGATTCAGGAAGAAACCAAACTCTAAGCAATGTGGAAGGAATTTGTCAAGGCTATGACAGTAAATTGTCAGAGCGGTAAGAACCGTGACAAGATAGGCTACTCACAGAGTCTGAATCGTAACGAACCCGGGTTCCTGGAAAGGCTATTAGTGTAGGTTGAGTCAGGTTACGATTCGCAACGTACATCTGTTCCCAGAAATGGCGAACTGGTAATGTTTCGACGAGGAGAGGAGGATGAACCGCTAGTGGAGCCTCCCGACTCTGTCTTGGTGTTCAGAGCTGAAAAGCTTCTCCATGGAGGCCGACCTGAAGGAAGGCTGGACGAAGTGGATGTGGGAGACAGCGGGGAATATGGATGTGTCTCCGGTATCAATAGCGAGGGCTGTGGCTTAGAAAGGTACTGAGAGTCGTGGAATGGGCGATATGGATCATGGAGGGTAACTGAGGGCGTCGTTTCGTTAGGATGTTCGAGTTCGTGAAGGCGAGCCTCTAGTCTAGATACAGTGTCTTCTAGGACCTTTGTTCTAGACCTCCCAGGCCCGTCTGAGTATTCGCAGTCGTCATCCTTAGGATGCTTGCGACACGGACCGCACAGTGGCTTGACTCCGTCACATTTCTGTCGGACAGTGAATTAGTAGGCGCCGCAAGCGACACAATGAGGAGAAAGATTTACAATCTTCAGAAACCTATCACGCAGACCGGTATCAAGACGTTGGACGCCATCGAGGAGACTTCAACGTACCTGCAGTTCATGCATGCCCGCCCCCTCTTCAATGGCTTCGCCATTGCCCTCGAAGCAGCAGAGTTTCGTGGAGTTTCGGCGATCATCAACGTCGGGCACGAGAAGGCCACCACAGTACCTGATGTACAGACGGATCAAACACGAAAATTTTTAAAGGAGGATGCTCCATTTTATAGTCGTAGCACCCAACGGCGCAGCAGTAGTCCGTTCCGCGTATTAGTACATTCGCCGATAGAGATCAAAGTGATATTTTTCCCGATGATGTGGCTGTCCAGAATCGGGTACCTCATCATTTTGAGCCGGTCTCCACTACCAATTAAGGAAGTAGCCAACTTCATTTCTCTCCAAAATCCTCCCTCCCCAGGCTGTGCACCTATCTCGGTCAGATATTCCTTTAATTTCCGCTGCTCGTCGATCCGAAAGCCCCAAAAAGCCCCCGGGCAAAACCCCAAGTACTCCAAGGTTTTTTTATATGTATCCTGCGTTCTCTTCCTCCGTGACTTGTTAGGGCTAAGGGTTAGCTAACGTTCAAGTGGAAGGCCCCGCCATTGTCCGGCTCAGACTTTTACGTTATTTGTGCGCCGCGTTCTACTGGTGCAAATCTTGGAGGGTGGTTGTGTTCGTAAGTATTTTAGCATTGTTCAAGGATCATGCATCGGTCATGACCCACTGGCAGTGAAGAAAGTCTGCTCATTGTCTCCAATTGCTTCCGACGCAACTTATCTCGTAATCGCATTCTAGACTCCACCCAGAATCTTACTCATCCGACCTGGAAGCTTTCTCGAACATACCTGAAGATTCCGTCTGCGAAAAGCGACATACACTTCATGGCTGCGTACGATCGGAAACACACGATTAGACCGGACGAAGCCGCCTGGTGAAATTCGTTTGACTGGACTGAATTGAGCTGAATTGATACTGAAAGGCTACTACATAATGTGATCGAGATAATATCTCTAATGTGGAAGATGTGCCACACCCGCCGCCTATATTTCCGAATTGCAAATAGTCACACAAAGAGCCCTCTTCAAACTTGCTTAGGAACACGTGGACCACAGCTTTCTGGCCGGTTCTATCCCCAAATCGATCCAGCTTTGCCTCGTGTTGCCTCGTTGCGCAAAGGTGACGTCGAACTGGCTCTGGCCGCGACCATGCACCACGATTGCATAGCTTTTCTTCGAACCTCCCATCTCATCCGTCGACTCGCTCACCCTCTCTCCGTACCGTTCCATGCCTCCTGCAGGTTTCCCCCTCAACCCTTCGGTCCAAGGTATCCCCCGAGGTCATCCTGACTCTCCCGACTCCCGACGGAGATCGTGTATGTGGAGATAATCTCAATTTCCATCATATTCAAGGCGTCCATGAGGTGAGAATAGCTCATCGTCTGGAAAATCCACCACGGTCGGAATCGCTGACAGAGGGCTTTTTGTGTCCAGCGCCCGCGAACCTTGATAATCATCGCCCAGCAGTTTGACCGAGGATCTCTCCGAACTGCTCACGCAGCTACCAGTCTCCCGCTTTCTAGTCGATGTCATCAAAGAATATTCCGGAAGCCTCTAGAGGGTTTCATCGTTCCGATATCCTGGCTGAGTTTAAGTTCAGTGGCGCAGATGGTCATGTTTCTATTTTTGACATACCGAAAACCAACTGCGCAGATGCCAGGTGCCTCCAGCTATAAATGAGGACAGGATGCTTTTATTTGCGAATATGAAGCACATCCCGGAGTCTGGATGCTGAGGCAAAGGACTCACTACCCCGAAATGAGGCTTCCGCATATGTTAACGTTGAAAGTAGGTTCAAGCTAGGTTTAACATCTGTCTGGCTAACTCGTACTCACATGTGAATGAATCGCAATGTCAGGAGGCTTTTATGTACATCATGAATTTCTACATGTTCGGTGTTACAGCAATTTCATTTTTATGACTGAACACATATTTTGTCAAATGGTCTTTGCCATTCTGATCCAACTTGTCAAAGCTTAATCTTTCAGTCTGACAGATATTCAATTGGCGTAGTTTATGACAATCGATTTCTCTTCCCTTAAGCTGGAACAAATGGGCTAGGGAGGTTGTTGACGTCGACCCCACTGTAGAAACCACCCAACTTATATATCCTTTCATCCGCTCCGCGATGAGCTCCGAAGTATGTGCTCAAGGTACATGATAAATCAGGATTTGACAGGTACACCTCCGATTTGATATGCTGCCGGTGCAGAAAGTCAAGTCAAAGTTGTCGATCTACCCGGCGTTGAAGAAAGTTTCTTCCTAATACTACCATCCCAGGCCCTTCTTCTCTTCTTATCGGCCATTGCTTCTCTTACACTGGCACCCTTTCAAAGGACTGCATGAAAGACATGATCCACAATTTTTTCCCCACTAGCTACCCGTCTCCCAAACAATTTGGTAGGGTCTCAGCCGGGAGTCAATCTTGTAGAACAGCTTCAACGCTGTCAGATAGACGTCAAGCAATACATACCTCCTCAAAATTTGAGAGAGAGAGGGGTGGGGGAGCTGGAAACACCTCAACCTTCTCCGAAGTAGCTTCCCGCGATCGAACTGCAGATGACGGAAAGCGGAAAACCTACATCTCATGGCAACTCGCCACTTGACGACTTCCAGGAAAACAGGCTATAATCTGATATGTGTACGCTCATCTATGGCTCTTGCGTACTGGACACCATGAGAACACACATGAAGTGAAGGCTGCTTAAGTTGTTGTGCACCCACGTAGTGGCGGGTATGTGATGCTTGTAAGAACATAAATTCTACTAGATGGGCGCCGTCGAGCGTGTCACACGCTTCACCGTGGCATCCTGCCGTTGGGACATGTTCATGCGATACAGCGGCATTCCCTCTGATGACTGGCATGAGGACCCCTTTGGACAGCCCACAATAAGAGCGGCTCGTGGTCAGCCACAGGAACTGCGACGATTATGAGAAACGGCACATTATGGGACATTATCGCAAAACCGCCGACCTCCGGTATTTGATTCACCTCGGTAGAATGCGGCATGTACCATGCCACGCAGAGCGCTGAAACGGGGGATCTCCGTCAGCATCAAATTACAGCGCAGTTGCTACTGGTACCAAACACCGAGCGGACATACCGGATGGCCACGTTCCACATTGAATCATGAATCAAACAACTCCACCCCCCCTAATCTGCCACTGGGTAGTCTAGAAAAAAGGTAACAAGATGAGGATGGTTGCTGATTACCTCGAATAAACACACACCTGATTCTTGATATCCTCCTGCAGCCTGTGCAAATCTGCCATCGCATCGTCCATCGGCTGGTGTTGACCGCGCTCATAAACGTAGCGCTTCTTAAACCTCCTCACAATCACCGTCGCGGCCCCCGGGTTCTTCGCAATAACGAAACCCCGCAGAAGACTTGTATAGAATATGACATCAGGCCTCGGGACGGCCTCACCTTTCCTCCAACCCCTCTTCCTTACTTCCAGCATCGACTCGGGCGCACTGACAGGGTGATGCGTTTCCAGTGTATCCATGACCATGAACGCGCGCTGCGCGTCATCGATGCTCGCGTAGAATCCGCCCACCTGCGTGAAATGGTGCACGGTGGGTATGATCCCGAAATGCGTCATGTCGCGCACGAACTCGGGGCAGCGCTCCGGATGCGCAGGTGATATCAGGCGCTGCATAAACGGGGTGAATACCGCGGGCCCGACTTTGAATGAGGGCCAATGCGGAGAGCGCATGAAGCAGGTGTCGGTGGAGGTTTTGTCGGCGTTGAGAGAGAGGAAGCGGATGAGGGTGTTGTACAGCTTGGAGACACCCTCGTCGCTCGGCGTGAGCTTGACGAGCGCCTGCCAAATGAGATTGCAGTGCGCGCGCGCGGGCCACAGTTTGCGCATGCTCTTGCTCTGCATTGCCGCGAAAGCTGAATGCTTGTGTTCGTCCACGGTGGCGCGGGATCGACTGGGCTGGAAGTGATTGAGAGCAGCAATAACTTCATCCTGAGGAACGCCAGCCATGAAGAAGTGGTCTGAGAATGCTCTAAGAGCAAGGACAGGGAGGTCCTGTGCAAGGTAGTACGTCATCTCGGCTTGGAGGAACCAAGAGCCACACGATACATTCGCGTCCAGTGCGACACGCCGTAGACGAATGATTGCCTCGAATCTGCCTGTCTCAAGGTATTTCTCAAGGAAGGCGACGACGGTGGCTGTCGGAGGGAAGGTGGAAGAAGATTGAACGGTATCGATCAGAGCCCGAAGTTCCGATGCCAGCTCATTCCCAATATAGGCCTCCGACTCGGGGTTCACCTCCATCTCCAAGGCCTGCAAGTCCTTGGAACTCGTGATGTCTGCTTCTGTCGATTGGGTCTTGAGCCGTCTATCCGGGTCCACAAAGGTGGAATAGACAGGATTTTTTCGGAGGGCTTTGACGTGAGGGATGCGCTTGGCGATGTTAGCATTTTTTGATTGGCGAAGACGGGAAAGAAGGAGATCATAGGTCCGGATAGATAGCCTGAAAGCAGGTCCGTCAAACCTAGGGAGAAGCGATACAGCTTCTTCCAAGTGGTTCGAACGAGCTAGGACATCCACGGCGGGCCCTCGCACGTGCTCAACGAGGTTGCGCCTCCGTGCAAGAGCGGAGGGTGATCTATGGGCCCGTTGATAGTCCAGATCCGCCTTTTCAAAGTCCCTGAGGAACTGAACGCTAACAGCCGGAGGGGCGAACCGCATGATGAAGGGTATGGCGTCAGGGCTGACGGTCATGGCATAACCTTTGCTGGCTAGGATGAGGGAAAAACGAATGGCTACGGGGATATTCGCGTGCGTAGATTGGAAGATGAGCCTGCGGCTTCGTCGGAAACGACGGGGCAAATCTTCCATGTGCTTCGGGGGAACCATGTTGAACCAGACAGTAAATCTAGACAACATCGTCTCTAGATCGAAGGAGGGCGCATTTGCGGCGGCCTGGGCTGGGAGCTCCCAGAGGTGGGACATTGGAATCTCTAGGCCCGAGCTCTGGATTTCCATGAGGAAGTCGTATGCCTCATCGAACCGCTTTGCGAATACGAGCTGCGAGAATGTTTGGAGGAGGGAAGACGGGTTGTAGCTGTGAGAGACAGATGATGATGCGTAGTCCGAGGTTGAAGGGTCTTCAAAGATCAATGTGTCGCCCCCAGATGGCTTAGGTAGCATGGGGGGCAACCTTGCCTCGATGAGGCTCAGTGTAGAGGGTGGGCGCACTGGTGTCTCCCGGATAACATTAGTGTAGTCCTCTGTCTGGTCCTCGAAGACAAATGGATCGCGGACAGCCTGCCGGACCTCGGTCGAAAGCACGGCAGTCCGAGTGGGAACGTAAAGTCCTAGTGTCGCCGAAGTGGACCTAAAGGCAGACTGTGAGATGGCCCGAGATATTATGGCCCTGGGCTGGAGGTGAGAGGCAGAGTGCCATGAGGCAGGCAGCATTCACGGCCAGCCTGATCGACGTCGGAGCGAACGGTGAGTCTGACCGTCACTGGATCATCACTGGATGAGCCAAAAATCCGTCACGCTGTTGTGATGTCACGTCACATGAGACCAATGGGCAGCAGATTCCAGATCATCGATATGCCTGAGAGTACTTACGTAACGCATTCGGCCATAATTGTATTCCATTCCATCATCATGTCGGCGAAATGGATGTTATATATTAATTGGAGACGTCCCGGAGCCGGTGGTGCTAGACTGCTTCTGCGCGACGGTGGGAGGTCAGCGGCGGAGATGGGTGCGACGGGCCAGGGAGCGTGCTGAAACAGAGGCTCGGCGAGCATTGTGTTACAGCCTTATTCCGCTGAAACAAATCACAGGGGAACCGTTGAGAAGGAACAGCTGTAGCATCACTTATGAAAGAAGAAGAGCGCGACTCTCGAGCGGAAATGCGCCACTCAAACGATGTGGAACGTGAGAATAACATTTCAAACTCCGGAGTAACTTCTCAACCCAATGAAGTTCTTTTGCACATCCACTATCCACATAACGTTGCCCGCCGGTCGAGCACCCCGCCCAATACAAAATTATACCCCTTATAATCAGTATACTCTCATAGACAACCTAATATGCCTCCTGTATCCTCTAGCCCACCGAAAGCGCCCCCGATCAAGTACACTGCACCTCTTGGAACTCGCTGGGAGAAGGAGACTGCTGCTGCGGGCGGTGCTGGTGCGTTCGATCTTCCTACAGATCCCAAGACCATAGGTCCGTGGATTCTCGGCGAGTGCGTCGGAAAAGGCGCCTCAGGCCGCGTTAAAATTGCCAAACACCGTCTCACTGGCCAACTCGCTGCGGTCAAAATCCTGCCAGTAGCGCCCCTCGTCAGCTCTCGCCAATCTCTTGCTACACAACAAGCCAAATCAGACAAACAGCGCCTCGGAATAGACAGGGAAATCACGATGATGAAACTTATGAACCACCCCAATATCATGCGCATCTACGACGTCTACGAAGGCGACAAGGAACTATTTCTGGTTTTGGAATACGTCGAAGGCGGAGAACTCTTCGACTTTCTTGTCAACCGCGGTCGTCTTCCTCCCGCCGAAGCCCTTGCCTTTTTCAAGCAGATCGTCTACGGACTCAACTACGCCCACACATTCTCTATTATCCACCGAGACCTGAAGCCCGAAAATATTCTCATCGCTTCTATCTCACCTCCTCTCATCAAAATCGCCGACTGGGGCATGGCTGCATTTGCTCACCCGTCTCTTCAACTTGAAACCAGCTGTGGATCGCCGCACTATGCCAGCCCTGAGATCGTGAACGGGCAGTCTTACAAGGGAAACGCGACCGATATCTGGAGCTGCGGCGTCATTCTCTATGCTTTGCTTACTGGTAGACTTCCTTTCGACGACAAGAATGTCAGGGTTCTTCTCGGGAAAGTGAAAAACGGAAGATACGACATGCCTGCCTGGATCGACCCTCTCGCCAAGGATCTACTTGTGAAAATGTTAGTAGTCGATGTCGAAAAGAGGATCAAGGTTGGTGTCTTTGCCTCCGCCCGTCAATATTGTGACCTCATTTCATGAAGATACCAGAGATTCTATCGCACCCGTGGCTCCATTCTTCGGCGCCGAGACTGACCTCTGCTGAGCAGCAAGCAGCTGAACTAGCGATTACTCAGATGCCACCTTCTCCGAGTACCCTGGCTCGCCCTATCGCGTCTCCTGAACTGATCGATCCTGAGCTACTGGCTTCCTTGCGCGTAATCTGGGGTCGCCACGCGGACCCGAACGGCGATCTGATCAAAAAGGAATTATGCTCCCCTGCTGGTGAAGGCGTTCACGCGAAGGCGTTCTACTTCCTCCTCGCCCAATACAGGGAAGAATCTTTGCGCAATAACTTGGAAGAAAATGGCGACGCCCTCAGGGACAAGCTCGACATCGGAAGCATGAGGTTCAACTTGGGTTGGGAGCTCGATATGTCGACCATCAACAAAAAGTACCAGGGGCACCGAAACAGGGTGCTCGCCATCGACACTCCTGCAACTTCTCGTGCTCGGACCGTGACACCTGCACCTGTCTCTGACCCTAGCGCTCCTGTCGTACGCCGCGCTGGAAGCGTTGCAGTGTCCTCGAGGGAGAAAGTGTCCTCTCCAGCTGGCCCTCGTGCGCTTCCGAATGTAACAGGAAGAACTGGTATGGAACTCTGGCGTGCTCAAGCCCACATTTTGGATGACCGCAAACTCAAGTCTTCAATCAACTCTCCGGCGCCGTCCATGGCAAGTGGCGTCGGGCGTGGCGGACCCCGGCCACCTCCTACTCGACGCGGATACACTCATTTGCATCCCGACAAGAACGTCTCGAGCATCCAGTTTCCGCAGCACCTGCATGCGCAAGACATTCTCGACCAACAGCGCCCGAAGACCTCCACGGGTGCCTCCAGTGCACTTAGAACCAGCATGTTCGTTCTCTCTCCCAAACCATCGAGCGATCAACCAGAATTGCCCATGGCAGCCCTCCCAAGCCCCACGGCTTCGCCCCCGCCGACGATCTATGCGCCCGTGCCCATTCCATCCCCCAAGCTCGACGTCATGCCCGAATTCATGTTACAAGCGGACGCAATCGCGAAGGAGCTGTCTGCGATGGAGATTGACGAACTTGTGTCTCCGCGCGTGTCTTCTCCCGACCTGAGTACCGCAGCCCCCAGTGGCCCAAAGCGTGTGTCCATCGCCTGCAACCCTACCGCTGAACCCGAGAAGCGTGTCGTTTCGCAGACACAGACCCCGACGCAGCTGCTTCCACCTATGCAGGCTCAGGCTAAGGCTCAGGAGCGCAGCGATAAGGAGAATCGGGCGATGAGTGATGAGAGCTGGAGTTATGTCGACGCTGAGGAACCTAAGGTTCGGGGTCTCGGTTTTGGCGTGGGTGGGGACGTGGGGAGGAACATGATGGACGTCACTAACAATGGCGTCAACGTCCGAGAGGCGACCGCTAAGAGGGAGAAGAAGGAGAAGAAATCCAGACGTGCGTGCTTTTCTTTCTTCGTGTTGCAGAATATTGACCAAGTTATCCTGCAGCTCCTACGCTCGATTTCCGCAATCTCAACCAACAAAAACGATCGACCGTACTCGGGTCGCCTATCTTGCTCAATTCCCCCATCATCCCCCACACCTCGGCGGGTCGTTTGTTGACCTCGCCCGTCGTCGGCGAGTTCAAAGGCTGGTTCTCCAATCTTTTCAACTGGAAGAGCCACGCCAGCAGCCAAAGCGGAATCCTGTATTCCCTGGACGACGTTTCCCGGACCCGTGCCGACGTCGGGAGCATGCTCGAGGGACTCGGCGTCATGGTTGAAGGCAGCGGGTTTGATCGAGGGATGGGACCCATTGACTACGCCGCACCTCTCAAGTGCCGCATCGAGGACCCCAGCGGCTCCCGCACGCCTTTCACGCTCAAGGCCACGCGCTTCAGGATCGAATTCTTCGTCGCGCCCGCCGCGCAGGAAAACACCAACCTCACGGGAACACAGCCGTACAATTCCGACCTCCTCAGCACTGCGGGGGTCGGCGCCGTCCCCATCTTGAAGTCTAACAGGAACAGTATTCTTCTGAGGAACCCAGCGCCGTTGAGCCCGCAGTCGGGTTTTGCACTGCCGGACGAGTTTCCTCGCGGGAGCCTGTGCGCGATCTTCATGGCGTACGAGAAGGGGTCGGTGTCGAGCTTCAGGGTTGTTTGGCGGAAGCTGAAGGAGGTGTATGGAAGCGGGGTGGTGGCGGCGGCGATCTGCAGTCCCGCGATGATGAGCACGCCTGCGGCGGAACATCCCGAGCGGTTCGCTGTCGTCTGACCGGCGGAGACGTTCTAATTTTTCTGATAGACTGCATAAGTACTGGGACAGGCAATTGTACGTATACCCTGAATGCGTTCAATTCGAGGCGAGGGGGCCCCTGGTGGTGCTCTGGCGATGCTGTGGGATGATGTATGTATAAATACTACTATGTACAATATTACAGTCCCGCGTCTGGGCTTCAAATCAATATCATCTACGCAACCGTCCCCATCCGAATCAGCTGCTCCTCGCACCATCTACATGTCCTTCTTTGCGCAGGACAAGCGTCTAGCGGCGGTGCGAGGCAGGGCGGCGGCAGCGACATGGGTTTCTTGTGCCCCCCCTCTAATAACCCAGGGTTTGAGAACGATCCCTCTCACATCATTTTTATGCGCAGGGATTAATGATTGTTCTCAAACTCCTGCGACCCCGACTCTAACTAGTTCGAGGAGACGTTGAGAACACAGGGAGGGGGGTTCGATAAAATACTCCTGTGTCACTGTCATAGGGCTCAGTGAATCGTGAATTATGGCTTCCTGATTATCAGTTTGACCAGCCTAAGAAACGGCAGTACTACTGCTACATGTGGGCCCCGTTGAGCGCTGCCATAAATGCTTTTGCGGGGTCTTCGAAGTAAGTAAACTTCAATTGTCAGCGACGTGAAATCCGATTAGGTTTTCACGTAAAGAACAAGGGATCGGTGTACGTATCATATCTATCGATTGTCTCAATGTCTCAATGTATTATTATACTCACTGCTTCGTGCTTACAAGCTGCCTTCGTGGCTTAATCGTGGCTTTTTAGAATTACTTTGCTTGCTGCCTACCACAAGATAATTCTACCAGTACGGTGACCGACAGTCGTTCCACTTTTACGTGCACAAATATGAAATACATTGATCTCGCTGAAGAGAGGGAGCAAATTATCCTTTACGTATCGTTATTCAAGGCGCCGGGGAGACGCACGCTTCCGCAAGAGCGTCAATGCTGTTCCCACCGCCGGAGCCATCGAAAACAATCGCACACTCCTCATGATCGCCGCGTCACCAAGCATTTATGCAGAACGGCTTGGGGCCGCAAACAGTAATGTTCCAATACGTTCAACCGTTGTATAAATAGTGATTTAGATTACCATGGAAAAAAGAATCGAGGTTACTTCCTCGTGTGTATGTTAGCGAGTGTGTATAGAGGTAGGGGAAATACATGACACAAGAAGGCCCAGGAAAACACAGGGAATAGCGAGAAGGGTGGAAAGTCTGATAGAAAAAGGCGCGGTCCAATAGAGAAAACAAGGAAAACAATGTCGACTGGGATATGGTAGTATCTTCAGAAGGGTTGGGCGGTGTCGTGCACGACGACGAGCGCAATCGATAGCGGACGGCCCTGTGGCCTCGTCAGTAGCTTTCCTCACATGTCATGAGCTGACTGCCAGAGAATGAGAATTATCCAACGGTGGGAAGTGGAGATGTGGCCACTCACGTCTAGACCCAGCCGTCCTTGCCGACGCCGATGGCGTCAAAATTCTTCCCGCTGCGTGTCCGCCTCTCCTGCAGGACGGGGACGGCGTCGAGATTGATGAGCTTTTCTGACGGCCCCGGCGAGCCCTCAACCCAGCCCTTCCAACCCTTTTTCACAGCCGTTCGTTTCCTCGGCCTTGGCTGTGCCGGTGATGTTGTGGATGACGCGCGGTGCTCATGTAAGTCTTCATAATCGTCAGGCGTGTGTGGTCGTTTGGAGGATGTTCGGGAGGTGGTGGAAGAATTGGACGGCCCAGGTGTCGAGGCGGGTGTGGATGGTAGCAGAACGGGAGACGTGGGCGGTGGCGTGATGGACACTGAGCGCTGTGTTGTCGGGATGTGGATTGTAGGGCGCGCCTTGACTTTCCAGAAGGATGATCCGCTGTGGGACTGCGCAGGCGGTATGACGAGGCGTGCACTGGAGTAGGACGGGTCGGGTGTCGCGAACGCATCCTCGTGAGGTAACAAAGCAGCCTGCTGCGCCCTCAGCGCGGCCTTTTCCTTTTTCCTCTCGCGATCACGCTCCTTCCTCTCCCGCTTCCGTGCCTTCCTCTCCGCCACGTCTTTCTCGACCACATAGTACGGCGGGACGCCATTGAGCAAACTTGTGAGGACGTCGCGGGGCGGGCGGGGATCAAAGGCGCCAGCCATGACAGCGGTGGCGTTGCGGCGCATTCTCTTCGCGGGGTGCATGGGGTGGGAGTAGTGGGGGAGAATATTGGACATGGAGGAGAATTTATAGCAAGGAGCCCGCAGTGGAGCAAGGTCGTGGTAGGAAGCAGTGGTCGCTTTCGGCAGACTCATCAACAAACAGTGTATTTCCCGGCACGTGCTTTCAGGATCTTCAACGATCGATGCGGGATCAGACGCGAAGGCTCGTATCATTGATCTATCCCCATCCGTTTCCATTCCTGCCATCCATCCATCCCATTGTACTGACCATTCTGACTCCATCGATTATCTTACTATCCACCAGCTCCGTGTGATCACCAGCCCAAGGCAGGGGTATTTTTTTATTCTAGTGGCTGTCTGGCCGAATCACCTCCGTTTATGGCGCCCGCCGCTCGTCCTCATGCACACACACCCATCTAATTTCGATCATCCAATCAGGTTTCGTGTCCAACCGGGGCATCGTGCTTTGTTCCATCACAGTGCTGTACTGGCATGCCCTTACGACTTTGTTCTCTGTCGCCACTCTTTCTCAATTGTGCTGTATTTCCCCATTAAGATCTAATCATCTGCGCGGGGGTGTCTGTTCTGGAGTAAGATTATATTGTTGTGGCCCGGCTGTACGCTCTGACAGATTAGACGCCGCCTTCGTAGATCTGGTTGTCCCAGCTACCCGGCCATTGTCTGCGGTTCCGCCTTTCATGTAAAAACCCAATCAGACACACTGGCCTCAGGCCTGCTACACACCTCCTGTTGTTCACACTCAGCGGCTTGGGCGTTCTGTCCCGATGTCAAACCCCAAACCCCTGGGCATATTACTTCCGTCCCAGGGTTTGGGAACGCCGGACACCACTCGGAAGAGGCCGACGTGGCCCCAGATGGCCAAAGGCTGGATATTTTCAAACCAGCCCTGCTGGACGAGTGGATGTACATCCATCTACTCGCTTGAGCGCATTTTTCGCTTTCCAGGTGGGCCCCGGGTTCCATTTTGTTTGACGCGATTCGTTCATCCGGCGGCAATCTGCAAGTGTGCGTTTACCGCTCGAAAAATTTGTGATGTGCGGCCCCATAGGAGTAAATACGCAACAACTGGATGCTGGCACAGTTTTCTTCCTGACTGGGTTTTCGGACAGACACACATTGAATGGATTGCAAGCGTTGTTCATGCAACATGAGTGTCATGGTCGAAGTTCCGTGGCACTCCAAGTGGTGTTTTATTTTATTCACTCTCGTGGGCTCTATATGATTATATTGGTGCCGCCGATAACGATCCAGCACCCTCCCTCTGGACCAATCCAATTCAAGAATGATGTTATGGCAATGATTATGCTGTGGTGCGTAGTTCTACACGTGTCACATGGAGCCTGACAGATTCGTGCCTAAGCCTAGCTAAGCCTTCTCTAAGTCCATACCTCCACAGCACCGTGACACCATGATAGACTCATGTGGTACTCAGCATTGACTGGTGTGGAACAAGGATTTCGCTTTTTATGTTGGACATCCTCAGGCGCAATTTCGCTGTTGCTTGTAAGCGTCTGTCTCATCTTTATTTAAATGTGCATTTGCTATTTCAATTTCAACTAATTATATGAGTTGTGGTGAGGGTCCAGGGATGCAGGTGCCAAGCCTGGAGCCACTGGCCTTGGAATTCTGGCGTTGACGCGTCTTGACTCGTCATTCCCAATCCGAATGATTCTGACAGGTGATGGGCATCGAAAATCACCCTGAGCGCTGTGCTGTGTTCATCTCATTATGGATCCCTCTGGCCGACGAGGTTTGTGGCAGGAGGTTTTTCTGGGCTTCCCCATGGGGCCTGGGCCATATCATAGACTGCAGTTGGTTTCAATCATCAATGGTTTGAATACAGGCGGGGAAATATTAGCCGTGGATGCTGTACTGTCGTGAAACTTGTGCGATCGGGCTCCTAAAATAGTGTTACCATGCTATCTATTGGGTAAGTTGTTAGAGAGTGGAGACGCAGCTTTAGGTGCCTTCCCTTCCGGAGCGTCGCCGCGGCAGGAGTGCGCCGCAGTGACCAGGTAAGTGGCCCGAACGAGAGCCGCCATTGAAAGGGAAGTCCGAGAACCTTTTCTCGGCCGTTGGTTATTAGTTCGAAGCCCTGTGAGATATCGTCGCCAGTCATGTCAAATGCCGTTGTTTGTGGTATCTAGGAAAATCATCGGGCTCCTAAGAGGAAAGGCCACATAATAAATAGATAGTGAGGATAGACACCCAAGGCAAGTCGCTTTCTGTAGCTACTGGGTACAGACAACTGGTAGTGATACAACAGCCCGAGCCCGAGATTGGGACACGTTTTTTGAACTTCGGAGGCAGCCCGACAATCCCACACTTACCCCAATGTGATGTGTAATTTACCGTGGCAGGGACCGAGAATATTTTTTGCGCAACAGAAGTATTTCCCGGGGTATTCATCTGTTCACTGTCCTTCAGCCGGACCGACGCTGGGGCGAATTGCCTGAAGAAGACATTTCACTCACCAGTAACTTGACCACGATGATTCTACTAAGAAATGAGTAAAAGACAGATGAAAAACAGCTACGATCAATTTACCTGCGCATTTAATGAACGCCTCGCGAGTGCCAGTAGGCCGCACATACTTACGTGCAGACGCGTGCTAATCAGGTTATGACGGAAATGGACAACGAGTTATTTGCACCCTGTTGACAAGCACTTGCAAGCTCGCGACGTATCACAACAAGAGCAAAGTGAAACATGGCGCTAACGTGATCTCGACGTTTAGGTTCCTCTCTCTGAGTCTCTTTGCTTTGTCTTCTACTCCATCGGCTTATCTTATATCTGAGCCTTTTACTCGCGCCAAACGACAGGCTCTCGGACTTCGCTTGGCCACGCGCTGCACAGTACCCGCGTCTCTGCCATTTTGCATTTGAACGTCATTCCCCCACGCGTCGCCCAGGATGGCCCTCTCACATATTCCGATACCGAATTTGCCCATCCCTCCCTCATGGTTTCCTGGGCATATGATGAAGTTTACGCGCATGCTCCCGGCGCTGCTTACCCGAACGGACGTCGTTCTTGAGATTAGAGACTCGCGCCTGCCGTTGACAAGTATCAACAGGTCACTAGAAGGTGCGTGATTCATTGCTTCACTTCTCTGCGCGTCCTCCGGAATCGGCGTCCCAATCGCACTAAGAAGCTGCGAACGTCACTCTTGCTGCCTGTCTACCGGACGCACATGTATCTATTATTATCCCACTGACTAAAATCTTTTGACAGGGGCTTTGCAGAAATGGAGACTTGAGCGAGGATATGATCCAAACGACTCGAGCCGCCGGATTGTGAACACCGGGGCATGCGAGCGCATTATTGTCCTGAACAAGCGGGACCTCGTCCCCGAATGGGGCATGCAGGTGAGCATATTCATATAATTCTTATCAAGGTTAGCTGAGCTTGAGTTTTCGTGGTCTGTTAGCCATTCCGCCAGGCCATGGCCAAGAAATTTGCAGATCAACAGGTGCTCTTCGCCTCGTGGCAACGACCGCGGGATATACGAAACCTGAGCGAGATTTTAGTAAGTATGTTGCTATTTCTTCTATAGTACATGCGTGGTCATGCTCGGGTCTCCTTACTATTCATTGCTCTCCCACCAGACATAGCCAAGAAACACCCACATGCCATGGAGCTCAACGTTCTGGTGATCGGTATGCCGAATGTCGGTAAATCAACGCTACTCAACGCTCTCCGGAATATGGGTATCAAAGGCCGTACGTCCCGACAATACCCCATCCGCTCGGTCACGCAATTTTGAACACCTTATCCATTAGGTACACCGAAGGCTTTTCAGACATCTGCCCAACCAGGCCTAACTCAGGCCCTCTCCACACGGCTGAAACTTTCGTTAGATCCACTCGTATATGCTTTTGACAGCCCCGGCGTTATGCTCCCTTTCCTGGGACGTGGCGTGGAGGGTGCCGAGAGAGGGGTCAAGCTCGCCCTGATAGGTACGTAACATCCGCTCTCGACCACCGTCTCACGCTTCTGCAGCGGGGATTAAAGAGGGGCTATATGACATGGAAGCGCTCGCGTCGTACTTGCTATACAGACTCAACGTTCTGAATCCCAATTGTACGTCCCATTACCGCGGCTTAGCGTCCTCTCCATTTATAATCTAAAAATGCTCTCGCTGATTGATGCCATACCCCACATGGCCGCAGCACCAGCGTACCTAAGGCTCCTCCCGGAAGGCGCTGCGCCTACCATTGATCTCCATGATTTTTTGGAGCAGCTGGCACGGCGGATGGGAATGATAAAACGTGGTGCCGAGCCGGATACCACGCGCGCGGCCGTGTATTTTGTACGATGGTGGCGCGAGGAGGGCGGGCTCATCGCTGCTGCATCCTCACCGCTCCAATTTACCGACGCCGATCACAGCCTTGGCTCCACGCAAGGCTGGGGCTTTGACTTTCAGTGGCAAATGGGGCCAGAAGACAAGCCGACAAGTAAAGAAGACGAAGCGCGGATTATACAGGCCAAAATGGAGGCATGCATTGACGACCATCTTGCGACTGTGGAGCGGGAGGAGAGCGAAGAGCTCAACGTCAGCCCGACGCAGATCAAGAAACAGCAGGTACTGGAGGAAAAAAAGAGACGGAAGGAAAGATATCTGAAACGATGATCCTCCTGCAGCTCTCAGCTGTTTTTTTATCTCGTCTGGTGAAATTACGTTACGGCTCATAATAAGACATGTTTGACTTGCAATTCTGTACCCCATCTCCTCTACTTTTTACCTTGTTGGCATGGCTTTTAATGCTCACTGGAGTCGCTGCGTTGCGTTAGTTTAAATGCCCAGCGTCACAATAATCATCCATAAGCAATGCAAGCAATGCCTTCTTGCGCCACACCAATAATTACACAGCTTCAATTGCGGCAAGTCACGCACCACGCACCCTCTTGCCCGCGTCGTACTTGATACACATCTCACCTCATCTCGCCCATCGCCTGCGATGCCTCCCGCACCTTCCTGTGGTGGTGCAGCGCTGAAGCCCACTGGAACTCAATACTTAGATGAATGAAAAGGAGGCGAAGCTTGACAAGTTTGGATGTGAAGCTTGACACTATTGTGCGACATATAGAGCGGAGGAACGACTGGCGTTTGGCTAGGAGACGTGTAGTACGTGCAATGACGCCAAGGTGCAATGTGGCGTCCTTGTCACCCATCCTTTCCCTTCCTCCGCATTCCGGCCCTTTCTCCCATACTCGCATTGCAACACGTCTTATTATTTTCCGACCTCACTTGTACCACTGCGCTTTGTGCTGGTTGTGACCCTGAATGTGGCACGTCATGACCAAACAAATTTAAAGTGGAATGTTGCTCTCGCCGTCATGGCGACTCTCAGCCTTCCCACTTCCACCCCCCAGCCCAGCCCACCCCTCACGGTGAAGAGGAACAGTGCAGGCGTCCCACATAATCAAAGAAAGCAGGGTGGCTTAGTCCTTCCGGCTCTGGAGCGGAACACACACACATTATCCCGGGGAAAACAGGGTGGCGCAGTGTGGGCCCGAAGCTCGCCCAGAAAGCTCCGTCCCCGAGTCCCGCCATAATCTCAAAGCAACGAACACGAGAAACAGCGGCGACCTTTCACACAGCAGGGTCGCTTTGGTCGATCTGGGACGGTTGTCTTCATTGGTGTATGGCATGGTGCGGTAGATCACAGCCTTTGATTTGTTGGGTGGCGACGCAGTGAGCGTCGGCGTCGCCGCCTTGTCCTAAGTGACACAACATCTAGGAAGCCTTGAGTGATGAAGTCAACAACGAGAAAAAAACACGCACTTTCAATGAGCAGAATGTCGCCTCGCTTCACGCCGGACTCGGCCCACGGACCAGCAACCTCTCGCCAGGCCGTAAGCTTAGACACTGCGCCCTCCTAGTCCCCTAAGATTAGCGCAAGCACAGACATGGCCTTTCCTGCCTCGGGGCACTTCTTCAGCGTATCATGTCGGTGCTTCCAACACGTCTACCTTGCGGCACCCCTTCGTGCTCGACTTTCCCAGCCACGTGAGGGATGTCCAGTGTAAGCTGAAGTGGAACTGTGGAAACCGAGGATGCATCTAAGTAGTCAGTGTCCTGTGCCTCAAACTGGGTCTGCATTTGGGATTCAGTGGAGATGTCCATTGTGAGGAAGCAGGGTGCCCCGGATTCGTTGGCGCGCCGACCTAAAACGCTCTTATCTGCGGTCGGCGGCCAATATATGAATGTCGTTCGTTCTGTTTAAACACTTACTGATTGGTGTCTGCACAGGCGATACACGTCCATCTTGACTCTCATCACCTTGATCGACTCATCCTCCTCAGGTCCATCATCAAAGATGATATTCTTGTGAATCAGCGAGATCCTCCGGCTCTCTGCCTCGAGGGTCGCCGCAGGGAGAATCAGAGACTGCGTGGCGCTCGTGCTAGCCAGTGTCAGGCCCGGCAGTGCCACGTCGCTTGGCTTGTTTTGATGAAAATGTCTGCCAACGGTGGTACGAGTAGGGGTTTTTGCCGATGTCCGCGGCAGTATGTGCGCCTAAAAATATTCTGTACACTGTACATGGCCTCTGGATCACGATGATGGTGTTAAGAGGAAAAAATGTGAACAGCCATATATTCTCGATTATTATTGATATATTCTTGGACGCGACCGCAGTGACGTTAACGTGACCAAGTATAGATGCGTGACAGTCAGTCAGTGACAGATATGTGACAGGTCGCGAAGTTCCAACTTGCTCCCACTCTTTCCCTTTGCTGGAGAGAAAGCCTTTTGAAGAGTTTCAATCTCGCTTTCGTGGATTCATGTACCTTTGAGACTATATGGGTACCACGCTCGAGTCTGTGTTCTGTCACCAGCCAATTTTCGGCTCGTGATGCCAAATTTTGTGCTGAGCCTCTTGCTTGGCTAGGACCCCAACCTCTCTCTCACCTGCTGTGATCGGGAATTTCTCTGATAATGGTTACGGATGTGCCAAGGAGACGTCATATGTCGAGACCCACTCTTAACTCATACGCTGAGCATCTCATGAATCCCTGGTGAACGCAGGGACACTCCAGTGCGTACTCTCAAGGTGTTCAAAGTCCTCGAGTTTCTCTATATCTATTATCTTGCTTCGATGGAAATCCTGCCTGGTAGACACCAATGAAGTCTGCTGGTCTCAGTACCTGGTATTTGTTTACCAACTTTAGCTTTCGTCTCTCGGCGACAAAAGTTGTATCTTTCCATCTTTCCAGAACTTCGGAACGTCACGTTGGAAAGCGCTTCTGCTTCCGGTTGAAAAAGTTTTTTTGACTCTGGTGCAGGCTTGGGTTTAAACGACATTGATTTTGAAAATCAATCGGATTTGCCTATGCCTGCCTGCAGGTCACTATGCGGACTCGGTGAGTGGTGGGTTCTTCTTCGCCTCTTCCTTCCTTTCACTTCTATCTTTTTGACCCTAGCGCCGCTTCCGCCTCCGAGTTTTGCGGGTGTATCTGGTCATGTGGTGAGGAGGCGCGCGTAAACCATAACACTGTCATTCAGGCCGGTGAATTGCAACCTACCGATGTCTGTGATATGCCCATGGTGACGCAAGCTAAGTGAAATGGCCAGTTCTTGTTGCCCATCTGTCTTTGTCTTTGCATTTGTGGATTTGCATTGTGGAGTCAGGCGATGACGTCATTGCTGGTGACTCTATCATGTGGAATTTCACTGGAGATGTTTTTTTTGACTTTAGGCTGTGATATTTTTGGCTCGTGTGGCACGTGTGGATTCCCTAAAGCTTGTTTTCCGTGAGGTCGTGCAGGGGATGACCGTCAGGTGTGTGAAATCATGGGACGGTTGTTACGAAGGCGAGGGGATTTCCCCCCTCTTATTGCTGATATTTCTGTTTGCGAAGTGCAACGCACTCCGTCAGGTGTCCATCATGCGACCGATGTTGTGCATACTCCAAGGTCCCACTAAAGTCGTCTTCCATTGCGATTTCTTCATGTGAGCGGATGATTGTGGTTCATGTGTGCGGTTTACGCTCCGCGTCGTCAGAGATTCCTTCGTCACAGCCCACTGTTCCATATTGCGACGAGCACCGGTGATGCATCCAGGACTGACCCTGCGCTGCTTTGACAGCAGGTGTCTGGTATCATGGGAGAGCTTACTGACGACGCATCCCGCTCTTGGCAACCTCTGCAATTTTTCTTCAGTATCCCTTAAAATACCTCTCGAGGATGCTGGTTGAGCATCACTCCTCGACAGCCCAACAATCACTGTTGTCCTATTATTCTCATTTATTCGGCGCCATAATGATCCGCTTGGCACTTGTCACAACGATGCTCGCTGGTCTCGCCAATGCCCACATAGCGGCATGGCATAAGGGCATGTACTGTTTGGACGTTCGTTGCCGGATGCCTATCTCAGTGAGGACCGATGATAATCACTCGGCTGTAGGGACCAACTGGACAGGTCAACCTGAATAACAACAACCCGGTCAACCCATTGTATGACCTCCCATTTGACCAATGGTGGTGTACGTCCCGTCCTTCGACTCATATTGGCAACCGCTGATTTCCCGCTCCCATTTAGTGCACCACGTTGACAACGTAAAAATGCTTTTCGAGCTTTTGGCAATGCCGTTCATCTCACCGTTCGTTGGAACTTTAGTGTGATCTCTTCCCCCCCAAAGACGGCGACTTTTTAGACCTGTGAGTATTTTCCTCAAGCACTTTTAGGTTTTATCAACTCATCTTCGTATTTCAAACTTTAGCCCGGCAGGCGGGAGCTTTACAGTTGAGCTCGCGATGAACCGTGGCAAAACCACTCTTTCATTCGACGGCAGATATACCTCTGCTTGGCCTGATGGTGAAAACTACCCTGCGGACTACGTGAGTCGCCTCAGTTTGCCTCCTTTCCAGAAGACTAATCACGACTCTTCGCTCGCTGCGTCCCTGTAGAACAATCCGAACTGCATTACCAGCCCTAATAGTACGTTCTAATTAATCAGACCAGGCCCATTCGAATAGCTCCCTCATCAATCTCACACAGTCCACACCGAGAACCAAGCCAATGCTGCAGGAACGGTATTCGCCATCTCCTACGAAGTGAGTCCCACTAATACCAATGTGCCCAATGGACGAATCTCAGCGGCAGACAGTCGGACATCAAGAAGGTCACCCCCCAGAACCTCATCGTGTTCACCGTGCGTGCAAAGTGCGTCTAACTAATAATCACTTCTCATGGCCCTGGAATTAACCACATGCTTAGCACGCCTTGGCTCCGTGTCACATCGTACTCGGTCCCTAAGGATCTGCCTCCGTGCCCTGCTGCGGGCTGTATCTGTGCTGTAAGTTGGATTGTCGTATCTCGCTTGAGGATCGACCAACTGACCTTCTTCTTCAATTTCCAGTGGGGTTGGGTACGAATGAACAATATTTTCTTTCCGACGCATGCTGATTTATGTCCATCTCTCAATCATTTCTTAACCTCCTTAGGTTCCGAACGGGTGCGCATCTTTTGTCTTGTAACTCCCATCACTTCTGACACCGCCTTAATCGTTACCATGACCAGCTGCGGTACTCCCAACATCTACCACCACGGTTATAGGTGCAGAGTCACCGGGTCAACCTCCACGAAGAAGCTGGCCGTCCCGAAGCCGCCCGTCTGGTGCGAGGACGACGCGTCGAAGTGTGTCAAGGGTGCGAAGCAGATGGTCTACTGGAACCAGAGGACCGGCAACAACATCGCTGTGAGTGGCTATGATCGTGCAGGGAAGCCCAAGTCCCCGGGTTACAACTCAAAGCTCGGATTCTACGACGGTACAGGCTCTCAACTCCAACTCCCTCTTCTCCTGCTGATGACTCGTTGTATCCGATGATCATAATAGGTGCCCAGAACGACATCTTCGCCTGAGTGAGCACGGTGTAGCGGTCCATCTCAAACATCGGAAAAACATCGTAGGTCTTAGGCTACTATTCCTCCCTTCTCTTGAAATCATACAGCTCCGATCTCCGATCGACCCTCGTCCCCAAGTACATGTTCTCGAAGTTCCTGATATCTTGAATAAACATTGACCGTTACTGGCCACCATTTCCCAGCAGACCTGGCTTCGCGACTTCTCAAAGCTCATCAAAATCATCCTGCTCTGCGTGACGAAACTTTCAGGCAAAAAGTTGCGAAAACCTGCGAAAACCTGACGATGAATGAAAATGCACGCGAAATGCAATCAGCTTGAACATGTTCTGACAGGCGGCAGCGGCGGCTTTCGTATACCAATCATTAGCTTGATATCTGGGTGGATCTAGTACGACATATGTCTGTTACTTTCCTCGCAAAGTCCCGTCCAATCCTCCAATACAAACGGCATATACTCTTGAAAATCTACCACAAGGAAGTTCTGTCCGTCAGTGCCATCAACGCCATACAAAAGTTTATACACATCCGCCAAACGAGTCTTCCTGGGGCTCAAACCCCTGCAAGCAGCAAAGCTCAGGACGCGGAGAGGTCTCCCCCACTGGTGCCGCTTCTAGTATGGGGACTCTTTCAATCTCGTGTTTGTCACTCATGCGCCACCTGTCGCAGTTGAGGGCTTCGAGTGCCATAAATTGCGTGATTTCGGCGCCTGCAAGGGCACGGATTACACTTTCGCCTGTGTCCCAGAAGGAGGAGATCTCCCGCGAGCTCTGTAACGAATTTCGATCTATATGCCAACTGCCCCTGAGCTGTGAGGGACGGTGTGGACTGCACGTTGCTGGTGCTCTCGCTCTCGTTGTCAGAGTACCCAAACCCTGACGTAGGTAAATTAAAGCGATAGACAAGCGAACAAGATTACACAGATACAAGAACCACCACGCCACCCTGCCCACACCTGCAGGCGCTCCATTCAGAAGTCCAGATAATCCCTGCCTCCACTCCATGCACCCCCACCAGCACCTCCACCGTATGGGTCCTCCTGGGCCGAAACACCGCCCACGGTACCCTCAACGTCCTTGAATGAGAACTCGCGCTTGAACTTTGCTTCAAGCGAGGACATGGTACCGATGAGCTTCGCGCACGCCTGTTCAAGCACCTCCTGCGGCGTCACGGTACCGTCTGTCTGGATCTTGATGATGAAGTAGGGATGTAGAGGGTGCGGGACTTTGTAGCCTGCGAAGAGGATTTGCGGCATCGCGAGGAGCTGACTGTGGGGGACAGAAAATGGACATTGGAGGAGAGGAAGGGAAATGGAAGGCTTACGCGCGGAGCATGTTCCCGAGGGTGTGGTCCTGTTTGACGACCTTTATCGTCGCAGCATTGGGTATCTTGGTGTCCTCCGTAATCTCTACCCTGCAACACGAATCATGTCCACATCAACTCATAGCCCTTTCTCATTTCGTAAAGACGGGGATGGGACGCACGGTTTCTCGCCGTCGTCAAGGACATAGAGCTCGAAACGATTGGGTGCATTCATATTACTCGGTACGAGGTGTACGTCCTGCGAAGGTATCATGAGCAGGTCTGTCATAATAGTGCGATGTACGAGCCTCACGGTTGAGATACTAGATGGTTTGACAGGGCGTAACGCGCAGGAAGCTAGTGCGCCTGATCAATATTCATGTTTGCCAAGATCGATACAGGAGAGGAACGGGATAGTCGAATGCTCCGACGGTTCAGCGGTCCATCGCAGACACAATACAGACCCCAGTCGATGGACATAACGTAGGAATTGAAGAAAAGACGGGTGTGGGTGCACCGTACCAACGAAGTGGTATAAATCATCAAGCGGGCAGAAAATCTCAAGAGTCAGAAAGGCTGTTCACGCACAACTGGGACGGATTGCAGTCTCGGGCCTTCGTGATAAATGCTCACCTCAGAGGGACACCTTCGCAGTGTACTCAATGGCGGGCTACGATGAGGCGAAATCAATCACCTGTATGGAACGAGGTGTCAACGCGAGTGGTGTGAAGCAAGATGGCATTGGGCTGGAATTCCAGGGTTAACTGGGTGTAAGATACTGACAATGTACGTAGTAAATTCGTGGGTGAACCGCACGGCCACACAGGAGCTGTAGGAGGATCATTGCGTAAGTTGTGGAAAAGATAAGCGGAGACGCAGAAGAGAGGAACGAAGAATCAGCTAGAAAGTGCGATCATTGATTCAGCGGCGAAGCTGAAGTCACCGACAATAAATATTGGCATACGCCCATCATACGAAAAAGGAGAGCCAATGAGGCGAGAAGGGAGTTTAAAGAACCATGCACTCACAGGACAGAACAACAGCGACACGGATAAGAGGAATGGAGGAGACAAGGGGAAGAGTTTTCTTTGACGATGAAACATATTTGTGTTTGGCTTTATTGACGAAGTGGCGCGCCAATTCGCAAACAGCTTTGGCGGTGTGCGTTGCAGCACATCAACCCGCCACTCCTCCTCAAGGTACGTCCCCCGCCCCTGCCACCGCCCATATCGCCGTCCGCTACATACGAAACGGCCTACCGCACCGACTGTGCGTTATTTTGGAGCCGGAATGTTGGGTTTTGGGCTGGATCGGCAGACATAGTGTCGGATGGCGTTTTGTGACTTTGGGTCACCCCGGCGATTGCAGCGAAGATACTGATTCCGCCGTCTCCTCTGCACAGAAAACAATGCCGACACACTTGTCGAAGACCCGCAAGCACAGAGGCCACGTCTCGCACGGTCACGGACGTGTAGGAAAGCACCGCAAGCATCCCGGAGGTCGCGGTCTCGCTGGTGGTCAGCACCACCACCGGTGCGTTCCTTCTGCATCAGTTCAGTTGTCCGAAGCGCTAGAAGATCTGATGATGTCCCTCTCTTCTCAGTACCAACTTCGACAAGTACCATCCAGGTTACTTCGGTAAAGTTGGTATGCGCCACTTCCACTTGACACGCAACCAGTACTGGCGTCCCATCATTAACGTCGACAAGCTCTGGAGCCTTGTGCCCGCCGCGGAGAAGGAGGGTCTCACAGAAACCTCGGAGGTTGTACCCGTTATTGATACCCTTGCGCACGGGTACGGAAAGGTACTTGGCAACGGAATGTGAGTTTCTTCGTCTCCCCGTGCTTGCACTCGTAAACCTGATCCGCGTGCATCAGCCTCCCCAAGCTTCCCTTCATTGTAAAAGCGCGTTTCGTCTCAGCGATCGCCGAGCGCAAAATTAAGGAGGCTGGCGGCGTTGTCTCGCTCGTTGCATGAGCGTTCATATAGCATCATCATGTTGTCGTATTCTCACTTTCCTATGATCTTTATGAACAAGCTCCATGCTCGCTGCACTGTATCTATCGGAAGATCGTCAAGATGAGAGAATGCCAAGTACGGCTGAACTATCGGCCTCGATTACACAATATTTATGACCATGATTTGCCGCTAAATATGTCGCGAAAGGCACTTAAGGGGCGTTATTATTTATAATAATGACTCTCCTACGCAGTAGTAAATACATGGAGTACATGATTCGTCTCTAGTTGGGTGATTGATTTCCAAGGCATCCTTATCATTCGCCCTATGCTTTCTTGCGCCATTTCATGATGATTTGCTAGCCTAGTAGCCCATTATCCAATGGCTATCATAGTCCATGTGAAAGTCCGAAAAGATTATCTTTCAGCGATGACCACAGCCTTTCAATTTAGCATTCTGTCTGATCGGCCGGCTGATTCAGACACTGGAGCTGGAGTAGTTCCGAATAAACTTTCCCTCTTTCTCTTTCTTCTGCATCCTTCCTTCCCCTTACCCTCCCCCGACATCAGTGTCATTGCAGCCACTGAAGCTTTCTTCCGCCACTGAGATCGTGGACCAAGTAGAACTGCCAAGATTGTGGCCTCGTTCAGCACCTTCCGGTCTTGCGTGTACTGTGGAGTTTATCCTTGTGAAGGTTGTATTGTCTCGCCGTTATGAGTTTCGCACCTTGGTGTAAGCGATCTCTCGCGTTTCTTTGCCTACAGGAATCTCTTGTCTCACAGATCTAATTCGCAGCCTGGACCCGTAATAGGACGCACCAGCCGCGCCCAACACTAGGAGACACGAATCCGGCAAACACTCCACCAGCGGGGAATGCCAACGACGGCAATGGAAATGTCAATGCAGCCAGTGCCAAGGACAAAGACAAGAAGACGCACGACTCGTTGTTCGGACCCAATATCGGTGTAGTCGGCAGCGGGCCTGCATGGACTGCTACTTCGGAGAAGAAAGTCCTCACGGACGAACTGACATCTGAAACTGTGTCTGGCTGGATAGCCAAAAGTAAAGACGTGCGTTTTCATATACTGCTATAGCTCTCATCCAGATCTACATATTCGAATTGTACTTCAGGCTTCTCAACCCACAACAACACTCCAAGCCCTCGTGAATCTCAAGCGCCCCACCATACGCCTCTCCCCGCTCACATCAGAGGACGACGATGCGCACCATCACCATGGCCTCGAGTTCGAATATGATTGTGATGCCCCAAAATGTGGGATCTACGTGCATGTCCTTCTGCCCCCAAACCACCCGGACGCTACTGCAACAGTCTCGGGTTCCGGGCTCTCTAAACACCTCGTCTTCGAGTCCGTAGTTGAGGGCGGCTTCGAGAAGCTCCTAAAGCTCGAAGAAGGCGCCCTTTTCGAGCTCGGTCGGTTCGAGCAGGTCCCAACAGCGGAAGCAGCAGCCACTCCAACCCCGACGGTCGAGGCCTCCTCGACACCTGACCTATCTGCGCCTGCTGCAGATGCGTCTAATTCGAACTTGGCAACAGGTCGGAATCGGCGCCGCTTCACCCACCTCTACTTCCGAAGACGGTCTGAGGGCCGTAGTGTCTCAGGTCCTGCGCTCGCCGTCGTCGATGCCGAACCCACGCCCGCACCCGCGGATGCGGCTCCTAATGCCAAGGGCAAGGAAGAGCTAGGGGCTGATGAGGGCGTGAAGGTCACGATTCGCCTGGCTGCATTGGATGAGCAGGGCACAGAACTGGCGTCGCCGAACGAGCAGGTCACATACCTGCACATCGTGCGTCTCGGGGCTAGGCCCGAAGGTCAAGCAGACACGGAGGAGGACACACGTCCGTGGGTCGTCAAAGTCGTCAAGCGGGAAGCCACGGTGAGTCAGCTACCCAGTCATTCTCTGGATATAGCAACCCCGGAAAAAACGTTCGTACTTACCCCCGCCCCAGATCGGCGCACACACCTTCCAGCTCCACGAGATCTACGGCCTCGTTTCCTCCTCATCCCACGCCCCAGCGCCCACGGCCGTACTAGACACGCATAATCACACATACCCGCCCCCAGCAGTATCCACCGTCGAACTCACAGGCGCAGAAGACGACCCCTCCTCCGAATGCCTGCTGTGTCTCTCGTCCCCGCGCGAGGTCGTCCTTCTCCCATGCCGTCACCTCGTCGCCTGCAGAGACTGTGCGCTCAACATGGTGGAGTTTGGCGCAGGCGGGACTATCACCCAGGCTGAGGAGCCAGTACCTACGCCCACCGCTGCCACCCCCACTGGGGAAGTGCAGGCGCCTGTGGATGCGGCGGGGAATGGGGCTGCTGACGCGGTTGCACCGGCTGCGGCTGCTGCAGCGACGCTTAATACTAATACTAACCCCACTGCCAATACCCGAAGGAAGCGAAAGGCGAAGGGGTGGTTCTGCCCCGTATGTCGGCAACGTACGTTCTCCATTCTCCATTCTCTTTTTGTTCATTCTCTTTTTGCACCTACCTAACGCATATTCACTCATCGCTAGCATATACGTCCCTCCTCCGAATAACCACATCTCCGCCGCCCGCGCCGGCAGAGGAGAGCGACCCCAAGGAGACGGTGGACGAGGCTACCCCGGCGGCGGAGGCGGAGTCGAACACCAGGGGCATCCTGGGCGGTGGGTTCCTCCGTGGCTTGAACTTTGGGAGGGCACCCCCGAGCGATGTGGAGAGCCAGGCTGGGACTGGGAGGGTTGGTTCGTAGAGGCCAAAGCGGCCTTGGAATGCGTGTACAATACTTGGCTTGGCACGATGGAAATAAGTTCTTTCCTTCTCTTCCTTTTTCCCTTCATATTCTTACGTACAGATTCGCACTTTTTCCGGATGTCTTCACCTGCGCATTATCGGTGGAACCCTGCTCTGCAATTTGCTCATGCCATTATATTCATTGTTATCACTGTCCAGTTTACTCTTACCCCGTAGCACTTTGCAGCCAAGTTGTATGTCTATTATGCATGTCATTCCTAGCGTATGGATACTATACTACATGTCGTGGTTATAGAACAGTCGGTAGGTAATGATACATTGGAGGTATGTTACACATCGATGCATGAAATCATGAGGGATGCTTCAGTCGCGCATGCATAAGTAGCCCGAAAGTCGCGGCGACAAGAGCGCCGAGCATCGCAGCAAGGAGCACGAGGCCCCCGCGCGCAGCAGGGAAGTAGCCCTTCACGAGCGCTTGTTGGATCTTGAAATACCGCACAACACCTACAGCGAGTGACGTCAGCGGACGCCAAGAGAAGGGTATACTCAAAAAAAAGAAAGGAAAGCGGGGAAAAAAAGGAAACAAAAAGGAAATGCGACTCACCGACGCCGAGAACGAACAGCGCGAGGATAACAGCAGAGGCACCGAGCGGACGGGCATATGCCTCGACTTTCTTTGAGCCCCTCGTGCCCTCCGCGGAGAATTCGGTGACGCTGAGAATCTGTGCCAGCGCTGGCAGTGGACATTTATTGGAAGATCAGTCAATATACTGCGAAGAGGAAATTAAGAGGACGCACCGACACCAGCCGACGCGATGGCCAAGCTCGTGCGTACATACGCGAGGAAGGTACGCTCAGACGCGAGGTGGTCACGCGCGACAGAGCCCGTGTTTTGCAGCGTTAGCGCTACGTTACCCTTTATTCCTTTCCGGCGGTGGTGTTGAGGACCAGAAGTCTGCTGCGCCTCACGCTCTAGAGCTATGCGTGAGGACTCGGCCGCGAGGGGTAGCGGCGATGGTTCTGTGAGAGATCGGAAGACAATGGTACGTACAGAACCCGCAAAGGAGTGTGGAGCTATATGGAACTCACGCGTCTGTTGCTCATGATATTCCTGCTTCAGTTTGCCCGAACTTGCATGTCCCCTGTGTCCCCTCCGACCCCTTTCTGGAGGTATATTCATCGGGTCCTCCTGGATAAGTGGTGTCTGCTCGGACAGCGTAATACGAGAGCTATTATCAGGCGCCTCGCTTTTACTTAATATAACAGCCTTCTTCGGACTGCTACTCGACGCGAATTGGTATGGGTACGGCTGGCGCTGGGACATTTACTGTTGGGTGGGTATCAGAGGGCGTGAAGGTAGGAAATGTCTGGAGATGGCATTAATTATAAGAGCTGGTGCTATGTAGTTGGAAATTTCCTGTCAATTTCAGTATTGCGCGAGGTCCAAGCAAGAAAACGCCATATTTCCCCTCCGCTGGCACGTGATGGCTTCACGCGACGCGACGCGCGGTCAAGCAAGTGACTTGAACTTCAACCTGATTAATGATTCCTTGAAGTGCTGTATTGCCAATGCTATGGACTAGGGGACATCCCCTTTTCCTCATTAGAAAGACCGCGTCTGTCGGCGTTTGTTGGCCTTTGCGGCGTGCCAATCCTTCTCTGAATGACGTCCTGGAAGTCAGAAGCTGATGCGAACTCAAATGTTCGTTGAACTCGGGGTCGTTAATAGTATCGCGGGTACTATGTTTATTCTTAGCTGACTACTTACTTAGTGTACTGTTAATTGCTTGAAAACCTGTAGACTTTATATATAAGTCTACTCATTGAGGCGCTGAGACACCCCTAGTACGTCTGTTGAGAGTGATTCCATTATCCCACCATCATGGTGCTGCGCCTCCTCTCAGAGCTTTACGCTGGCACGACCTCCCTTTCGTTCCATCTCCGCTTCCTCGGCCACGATATCCCATTGCCCCTCACTCTTTTTGCCATCTTCATTGGCTCGAGGGTCTGGAAATTGCTCAATGGCATAAATGTACGTCTTGCTCCTCTGGCTCCATGAATCAGAAGCAAAACGCAGGCAACTCACCAACCTTCCCCGGTGAATGTCTCACAGGCTGTAAGCAACCTTCCAGGCCTCCGCATCCCGTTCCAGCCCCTTGGTATGCCCGGTGCACTCCTACCCACCTCGTGGTGGAATTTTGGCCACCGAGGTCCCTGGGTTCACCGCGACACTCGTACGTGACTCTTCCTTTAGCTTCGCTTCGAAACTGTCCTGAAGCACTCCACTCATGTGCAGTCTATACAAATTTCGGAAGCGAAAACTTCTCTGTCGTGCCGTTTGTCGTGGGCCAGCCTGTCCTGTATACCACCAATCTCGAGGTCATACGCCAAGTCATCGGAAACGAACATAGGCCCGGACACCCCTTCCAAAAATCGCCATCGGTCAACCGCCCCCTTAGGTACGTCCGAGTCTCACCTCGCAAAACTGGCTTCCTACTAATCGAGAGGTCATGCGTGGCGAATAACAGCAAATGGGGTCAGAATATCGTCGCAGCGCTGGGCGGGGAGGTGTGGAAGAAGCATCGCCGCGTGGTGGGGCCTGCGTTCAATAGCAAACTGTGCGTATTTCACTAGTACCGTGTTCAAACTCAAATTCTTGCCCACTCACCTTTCATATCAACCATATGTGTCCTTCTTGAAATGTAGATATGAAAAAGTATGGGACGAGTCAATCACGATTTATCGACAGATGGAGGACGCTGAGGGTTGGGGCCGAGGCGGCGACCCCGACGCGAAGCGCGTGGTGGATTTACCATCAGTCCAGAGGATTTCCACCAAGGTACATAGTGTGTGCACCAGCTCTTCTGTTCATCCCGCCTGTCTTCTTCCCCTGTGCTCCGCTTCCTCCAACCTCCTTACAGGCTTCTTTCCTGCGCTGAGCGTTCCAACACCGTTCTTTTCAATCCAAATGTATTTGACAGAGTATGCTCACACTTGAACCCAGATCGCCCTCCTCGTAATCGCCAGCTGCGGGTTCGGGTTCTCCTTCGACTGGAAAGCCCCTCCGGTCGGCTCAGACGGGAAGATGAGCGTGCAGGAATCCCTCCGCGTGCTGGTGGATTCATTCGTTGTCGGCCTGATGGCCCCAAGTTGGGTTCGCTACCTTCCCCTCCCCGGGTACGTGGCAGTCTCAAGTTGTTCACATCGTGTCGGGATTGGAAATTGAGCAGTTATGCTGACCGTGATACGCTGTGTTGCCAACAGCTTCGCCCGCGTTCGCGAAGCTTTTGCGTCATTTAGTGGTTTCATGAAAAGCGAGATCATGCAACGCACGAACGAGGTGCGCGCAGCTGGAGACGCGGAGGACAGAGTGGATGCGTTCACCATGCTTGTGAAGGCCAATGAACAGATCACAGGTGGCGGAAAGTTGAAGCTGGATAGCCAGGAGGTGGTGAGCATTATTCAACAAGTCTGAAAACTTTTGGGTAAACTGGGGTGCTAATTTCTCGTTTCGTAGATCGGAAACGTGTTTATAATGTTATTTGCGGGACATGGTGCGTAGTGCGTTCACGTCGCCTTCTGTCCCTGCAACAAGTCGGGTTGTTTCCCGAGGTCTGACGCGAAATGTACAGAGACGACTGCGCATACCCTCTCCGCCACCCTCGCACTCCTCGCGCTACACCCGGATGCCCAGGATGAAATAGCGCAACAAATTGCCGAGGTGGTCGGATATGAGCGGGATCCCGTGAGTCTCTACTCTTTGTTCTCCAGAGTCTCACTGTCCTGTTGCTGATGATGACTCGTCCAGAAATTTGGAGATTATGAAAACCTTGACAAAGTGCTCAACGCCTTCTTGGAGGCTTTGCGGATGTTTCGTACGTTGAACGCGCATTCCTATATACCTCGTAATCAATGTGCTGTACGCTGACTGTGAAGCTATAGCGGCCGCACACGTAATGATACGTGATACCATTGAGGACACCGTGTTGCAGCTCCCTAGTGCAGTTGGAGAGGAACCGAGCTCGATGGCGCTCCCTATACAAAAGGGAACTAGTATCGTCGTTGACATGATCGGATTGCGTACGTCCGCTCTGCCTCATCATACACTCTCTTGGAGAACCCGCTCAGCTGACTTGAGCACACAGAATACAACCCGCGCTACTTCCCCGACCCAACTTTATTTAAACCCTCGCGTTGGGCAGGAGTCAACCCCAATCCAGGCACTGGAGATGGATCGCCCGTCTTGAATGATCCCGAGCCTGAGCCTGAGAATGCTTTCACCGGCTTCGGCATAGGCTCGCGCTCGTGCCTCGGGCGGAAGTTCGCCACCACGGAGGCGGTGGCTGTTCTTACGATGTTGTTGCGCGATTGGCGGGTGGAACCGCGGTTGCGGGTAGGAGAGACGAAAGAGGGCTGGAGGGAGAGGGTGATGGCGAGCCCGGTGCTTGGGTTGACGCTTGGGGTGAGGGAGGCAGATGTCCAGCTTGTTAGAAGAAGTAGTTGACCTCGCTGTATCTCACTGAGCTGTTCGTAAGTGCACCTGGATTTTATGAGGGATATTCGCACGCAGGGGTCTGGAGATAAATAACTATATGGGATGGGCAAGATTGCTCTTAGACTTTCCCTTTCCGTGTTGATTTTGAAAACTCCTTGCAGGGGCAAGGTCATTCTTTGAACTCCTTGGAAAACGCCGCAACCAAGGTCTTGTTCACAGCCTCTTCCTCGAAGTTCACCCTTCCTTTCCACCACTCGAGCCATCTCTCCGCCCTCACGCCTCCAGCTGCCTTTTCATCGAACAGCCCCACGGCCACATCAACGAGCTCCGGACGTTCCTCGTTCCACCAGAACACCGTCGCCCCACAAGTCCCACAGAACTCCCTGTTCTTCCCTACACTCGACTTGTACTGCCTCAATCCAGCAGGACGCAGTGCGTCGTCGGCGAGCTGGAGCTCAGTCAACTCGTTCGCGGACGGAGCTTTGCCGACAGATGCCGCAGCAGCCGCATCGGTAGGGCGAGGGACTAGAATGTTCGCTTTCGGGATGAAAGCCCAGCTCGACAGCTCAAATCCACTCGTGAGGCGGCACGTCGTGCATGCGCAGTGGCCCGCGAGATAGTGGGTACGCTTCGCTGCTCCAGCGGGGCCGCGTAGCCACCATTTCTCGTCCTGGGGGTTCGCAATGACGTCTGACGGTGTCGAGTGGGATGGGTGCGTGAGATCGGGGAATGGGGACGTAGGGTGCGTCGACGCCTCCGAGGGGCGCGTAATCGAGAAAGATATCGCGCCGCAGCGGCAGGATGCCGGGAGATGGTCCTCCTGTACGGGCGCGGGCTTATCGGAGTCATCGACAACGGGAGAATCCACACTGCTCCTCCACCCCGCGGGTAGAACCGCTGCATCTCCGGGCTCGAGATTCTCTTTGTACCTAGGCAGCTCGAGGCCGGCGACAGTCGTGAAGTAATCGGCGATCCCGCCGTCTAGGGTATCCGAGATCCAGATGTGATAACCTGTTTTGACGATGCCCTCGGTGCGTTCGAGCGTGCCGACCGCAATGCACCACTGGCTCGGGGCGTCCTTGTGAGTGAACTCCCACAGGATATGCGCTGAGCACTGGCGACAGAACCAGCGCGTGGCGATGGGACCGATCGTGTACGAAGTGAGAGTGGATTTTAGATCCGCAGGTTCGTTGGTAGAAGAGGTGAGCGGGACGCCGGGGAAAGGAACGTAGTTGACTGTAAGTTGGCCAGTAGCATGGCGGCAGGAGCTGCAGTGGCAGAGGTCGTTGAGTACAGGGAGGGAGGCGGTGGTGAAGGGGATGGTGAAGGAGTTGAGCCCGCAGTGGCAGGCGGCCTTGATGGACGTGGTCATTCTGAGAGAGTAGTCCCGCTATGCAGTTAAAATCGAGATCAGGTTCGCATCTTATAGAACTGCCGGGACACACCTTATTCGCATCTCATGGCGACAGCTGCTTGGACATTCCTTGGACGCACGCTGTCGACGTCCGATGTTCGTTAACTGTCAAATGACCTCAGCGGTGCTGCCTGCGCCACCTGTGCTCCGACTCGGGTGGATCATCAGAAGAAAATATATCAAGAATGGCAAGTATAGTTGATGAGATGAGAGGACAGGATGTGTCGGATGTCTTCCTTAACCGACGGTAGAACCGAAAAGTGGATGGATGAAGAGTAGATTTGACGAGGTCGAGTGTAAAGGCACATGCAGTGACGATGGTTTCCTTGATGCCAAGAAAGGCCAGTCACAAGTACCGTGCAGTTCCTGCCTCTCACTCCTTACACCCCCAGCCCCCCACAAACAGCCTCCTCCGCAGAACCAACGCGTTCCTTCCACCACGCAAACCATCCTTCCGCTCTCGAGCCTCCGACTTCATCCACAAGCGCGGCCGCCACATCAACGGGCTCGGGCCTCGCCTCCCTCCACCAGAAAACCATCACATCACGTGCCAAAGGACTCCCTGTTCCGTACAGAACTCGACTTGTACTGCCTGAGCCTCAGACCTGCGGGGCGTTTCTCGGCATTGAAATGGTCGACGGAACTCCACGAGTCGAGTCTCGACGCGCTATGTATGTACACACGTGACACCGCAAAGTGAAAGAAAAAACAAAGCCACATAAGACGGTCGCGCACGCGTCTCGGCAAATTGGAACACCATTCGGTTATCTCATCAACAATACACGTCTCGAGGTAACATGCACCCAGCAGCATCGTTGGAGCTTCCCATTTCTGGCGGTATGGCCACCGGAAATGGCGCGGCGAGTGGCGTTGGCCCCCAGCAAACCAACCCAGTTTCTGATAATTCGGTGCCCAAAGAAGCCAGCGAGAATGAAGATAAGGAGGCTCTTTTAGATGACGCGTCGGAAGACATTCGCGTAAGTTTGTAAATAATCCTTGGGGCGTGTTTCCTTACAGTTCATCAATAACAGGGAGACTTTGAGGATACCCTCAGAGCAGTTGGGCAATCATTCAAGGGCTCGTTCGCTTTCAACAGGACTTACGCGGACGCACCGAACCCTGGATTGAACCTTCTTTCCAATGATATTGGCAGGGTCGGGCTTCCACTCAGCGTGCGCGAGGCCAAGGCCGTCATCGCTGGCTGTAAGCAAGCGCCATTCGGACAAGGCGAAAGGACCGTTATCAACAAGGACGTCCGAGATACCTGGGAAATGGACGCAGACCAAGTGCGTAGCATCTGACACTCAGGCGTTGAAGTCTAAACATCTTTCTTGCAGGTTCGCTTTGACAACCCGGAATGGGACCAATACATGGCCCGAGTCGTTGGCGAAGTGTGTACAACTCTCGGTGTAAATGTCGCTGCGAGCAACCCACGATGCGAGCTTTACAAACTACTCTTATATGAAACAGGATCCCAGTAAGTGCTATTCAAGCATACTTCTCCGCAGGCACCTAATTGCGAACACTGTTTGTTAGCTTTTTGCCACATGTCGAGTGAGCACACTGTTTTTCGCATTCTTTTCGGACTAAGTACTAATCGCTACATACACAGTACGGAGAAGGCAGACGGGATGTTTGCAACCGTAGTCATCGTGTTACCATCTCCCTTCACTGGCGGAACAGCACATCTGTCGCATGGGGCCCTCTCGGTGGTCTACGACTCTTCACAAGACAGCTCCCTAAAGACGACGGTTTTGTCTTGGTATACTGACGTCATGCACGAGATCAAACCCATCACCAGCGGCTATCGGCTCGCACTCGCGTACAACCTGGTTCATACCACAGGAGCTTTGCGTCCATCGTTGGGCGAGTCGAATGATCTAGTCAGGCGACTCCAGCATGTACTAAAATCTTGGAATCAATCGGAAGACGACCACCCCACAAAGCTCATCTACCTCTTGGATCACAAGTACTCACAGGCTAACCTACGAGGTAGCGCATTGAAGGGTCTCGATGCGCAGAAGCTGGCCATCTTGGACCTGCTGGCCGAAAAATACGATTTCCATCTTGGATTAGCAAATGTATGCTGCACCCTCAGTGGTTCCGCGGACGATCACTATGGCCACCACCGAAGTTATGGACGCTATGGCTATGACTCGGACAGTATGAATGATGAAGATGATGAAGACGTGGACTTTGCCGAAATCGAAGAAAGGGAGATGACAATCGAGAATCTTGTCGACCTTGACGGGAGGAAACTTCAAGAACAGCTTGATTTCGACGAGGAAACTGAAGTCATACCTGTCGAATTGATGGAGGATGTCGAGAGCGGCCCTCATGATGGGCAAGACTACGAGGGATACATGGGCAACGTGAGTGTCATTGAGTTCCGCCTCTACGTGTTACTGATTAATGGGATACAGGGTGCAGGTTCGCTTTCGCGCTGTGAGTTGATATCTAGTAAAATATCTGCGAACCCCCCTAACGTTATGCGGACAGGGTACCGTCGTACGGTTCTCGTGATATGGCCTGATTGCTACAATCTTGACATTTCATATGGCAAGAATCTTGAGGGTGCGCTCCGCGTGCTCAACGAGGCAATTTCGTCCGGAAAGTCGACCGACAACGAACGCGAGCTTGCGGATTTTATCTTACGTACTGCCAGTGCGAGAGAACAACCGCAAGCTGCGATCGCAAAGACTATATGCTCGGCGGCACTACATTGGAAGAATATTGACCTCTGGAAACGTGCTATACGTGCATGCAAGGCGGAAACGACGCTGTCTGTCGTTGGAACGCCTCTGCTGTGTGATAGCGAAATAACGTTCGGCATCCAAGAAGTCCGACCCAGGTCCGTATTCTATTGTTGAAGCATTTTACACACTAACTTCGTTGTTTGCAGCATCGAAGCCATGCTCAAGAAGGATCCCAACAATCACGCTTGCTATGGCTTCTTGAAAGCCCTCAAGGAAGCCTTTGTCCAGGCATCACTCCAACTGGATCCCGACTCAAGCACGTGGATTACCAGTCAACGCCTTGCCATTGTCGAAGTACTGAAGAAACCTGTAAACGAAGATTGCGTCATGATTATCGAAATGGTACAGGAACATGGTGACATTGCTATGCTCTACGAAAAGTATGCTCCATTGCTACTGTATGGAAGATGAGACCGACACTGATGTACTACGTAGAATTATACCACAGCTTGAACGCATTGGCGAATCGTCGTTCTTGCGTTCTTTCGCAATTGCCCTTCATAGAGAAAGCTCGAAATCGGGGTCCATTCTCAACGACTCAAAGATTCACGGGGTCGTTGTCAGTATCCTCTCGACTGCGATCAAGAAGGTGGCTTTCTATCCCCAAGCGAAGCCCGCAGATCCCCAACCCTATCATGGCTACTGGGGTAGTAGCCGTGACCCGTATGAAGGCTTAACGCCAAATATCGCCCACGAGTACTTCAAGGCGTGTCTAGAGACCAAGGCCGAAGGGGTGGTCCCAGCACTCGTGAAAAAGCTGACCAGCATGCAAGATGTTACCCCAGCAGCTTCACAGGCGCATGCAAAACGAGTTCTAATTCCCCTGCTATCCTTGCTTGGAGATGTATGGAAGGGCCGTCCATCGGAGGACCCAATCACGGTGGCTCTCGTCCGACTGAGGCAGGTGGCAGTAAAGCTAGTCCTTTTGCCTGTTGCCCCTGCACGCGTGACAACCGAAGACGTGGGGTTGGCTGTCCAGACATGCGTGTTGGGTGGCGGAGTATATCTTCTGACCAAGCTGTAAGCCATTTCATGCGCCAGGACCATTTGTGCATCCACTCACAATGGAATTTTTCGTCAGCGTTCATCCGACAATCACAGCGTTACCCTATGATGAGGCTATATGGACTCACTTCATTATCCAGTTGGATGCGCATCACTCCAAGATTTTGGGCCCATCTGAGTCCGTGTCCAGCATCCTGGATCATTCATTGGCACTCGTAATCGACAAGTTCAAGCCTCAGGCCGTGACATCCGGTTATCCATCTTACGCAGCGAATGCTACTGCGGCTGGCCGCAAGAAAGCCCTCGACCTCGTTGTGTTCTGCCTCCAAAGGGGCCATCCGAGCTGGACAGAAAGGATCTTTGCCCGCCTCCTCGATCAATCGCTGCTTAACGCAAATTATATCAACAACTTTTTGGTGCCCTTCTTGCCGGAATTCCGTGACTGTCTCAAGAAGGAGAATGTCCCAATTACCTCTCAGCCTTTTGGATCCGTGTTCAATACCGTCCTTCTCTTGTGGTCAGAAAAGGTTTTAGGGCAAAAGCCAACTGATCGGGATCTCTCGCAAAGGGCGTCGTTGCAATCTCATTCAAGTCATTGTTCTGATTGTAGAGAGGTCTACCTCTTTTTGGCCAAAGGCACCACCAAGGAACGCTCATGGCAGCGCATCGGTGCTCCAAGACGGAAGCATCTCGAGCAACGCCTTGGGTCCAACGCATCTTGGGCAGCGTCCTGGACAATGATCCGCACTTCGCCCCAAGGTATCACGGTTCGTCATCAATGATTTAGACCGTGCATGATTCGGAAACTGACACCGCTACCACCGCAGGTGACGATGCGTGACTCTATTCACCGCCCGATGGTATGGAGTGTTCTCCAAGCCCAAGGTGTCGCTATCATCAAAAGTATTTCCGAAGATAGCAACGAACTCAAAAAAGTCCTCGGTGCGAATTACCACAATTTAATGGATCGCATCGGTCGCAGCTCGAAAACAGATGTGAGCAAGACTGCTTCGAAGACCACGTCGGTCACCGCCAGTGCATCCTCGCGTCCTTCTGCCGTATCACGAGCCGTGACTATGGCCACCGCATCGACCGGTATTCTAGGACGACCGCCAGCACCCGCTGTGGGCCATACACACAACCAGCTGACCAACACCATGCAGCCGTCGACATCCGCCAGACAGGCTAGCAAGCGTCTAGCTCCCTCTGAGGCATCATCTGCGACACAGACAGCTAAGAAGCAGAAGAAAGGGTCTACTCTCTCCGAGGATGTAATTGACCTTTGCTCAGATTGAGTATGGGTTCACTGTATCTCGGTATCTACGTATAACAGTTGTTTGCAGGGCGGAATTTCCAACAACGGAACGTCCTCCCGATACCGATCAAATCTGCAGCGCCACCGTATTTTGTCACTTGTTTCCATCCTTCGATTACAATGAATCGCCAATCTGCCACCGGCCCCCCGTCGTACGGATATACATATAACCCGGACGTTTCTGTCGACAGTGAGCTTGAGCCCCTCATGGGCCCGGAGTCGACCTTGAAGAGTACTGGGGGCCTCAGATCTACTACCCACAGGTCTCCTATTCAAATCACCCCTTCCCATTGCCAACCCCTTTCCAATGGTCGACGACAGGGGCCTTGTAACTCGCTGTCTCGCATTGTGGCTCACTGCAGATTGTGGCTCACTGCAGAGGAAGTTCGATCGATTGCCCTGGGCCTCATCGGCAATCTCGTTAAAGCAGTGCATCCCAACTTGGAGACATCTTCCAGTATTTATGAAAGTTGCTCGAAGGCCTGCTCCGAGAATGGACTCTCTTTTTCTGAACTTCTCCAGCGAAAATCATTTGCAGGACATACAGCCATGTACTGGGCAATCGTCAATCACACTCCGGCCGCCGCCACCCTTGAAACAGGGCTCCGGGCCTGCTCACCGCCCTCCTTTCATACGCCAGCCCTCTCATAAAAGGGACCATGGCCGACATATATGAAGGGTGCCTTGTGGTTTCCGACCATCCCCTTTTCCACCAGTTTAAAAATGTCTCCCTTTTTCACCCCCCCGTCCGACTCCAAGGTGATGCTTTTCGGTGGAACCATTGCCCCAGATGAGATTACGCCGGTCGAGCACTCTTCAACAGACAACAGGGATTTCGAAGTGAAATTCGTGATTGCTCAGTTCAAGAAGAGGATGTTTGCCGTGAAGCATGTTACGCTGGACATTATCGTGCAAGGTATCATGCATCATGCCCCAAATTCACATTCAGGAGATGCCAATACTGAAATAATCACTCAGCTCGAATGTGGCGCTTACAGTTCCACGTTGCAAAATCGGGCTCATGGCAATTTGCCATTTCCCTCCTCGGAAATAGCCCCCCGACGTGTTTAGAAGCATCGGTCACTATTGCTGAGTCCTTCAAGGTGCCTGTTTTCGATGGTTCTCCCGGTCTAGAAGGCGCATCCCCTTCAGAGGTCGTCGAATCACAGCCGGCCCTTACTCATCATATTCGGCTGTTAGATATGCCGCTCACAGATGACCGCTACTGGCACGAGACTGTTCTCGTTTGCACCCTTAATGAGATGGGAATCCAGCTCCAACATGGGTTAGTCGCTATTCCTTCGCAAAACAATAACTCACGTGTCAACAGCAGGTCAACAGTAACATAGCTCCTGATGGGACGCTCACGGTATGCCTGAAATCCCGTCTTCTTCCACCAACCTATGCTGAGGCCAGTGGAGAGCGGCAGAAACTGTAAAGGGACTTTGCGTGCTGCCAGTACAATGTTTCTTTTTTACACCGTTTATGATAAGATTATGCAGAGATCAGAAAAACTGGTGGAAACTATGCACCTATGTGACTGCCATCCGTTCCGCGCAGTGCTTCTAACCATCACAGCTTGATCTCAGCAACCATGTCCCCCATTCCGTAGCATGACGGTAGGAGCTGCAGTGGCAGAGGTTGTTGAGGACGGGATGGTGAAGGGGATGGTGAACTTGGGAGTTGGGCGGCCTTGATGGACGTAGTCATTCTGGGGAGGACTGTAGTCCTGCTATGCAGTTCAAATTGACATCAGGTCAAGGGGGTGCCAGCAACAAAAAAAAGGATGTAGGGTCGATTTTTTTGTTTCAAGGTGAATGGTAACTAACTACGTAATCAGGCACTGTGGCACATTTCCATAAACAGTAATCCTGATTCTGATCATTGATGTCATCCATGTCAAAGAATCTTCTCCTCATCGTCCCCAACGATTCCCAAGCCTTGCAGGTCTCATTTCAAGGACCTTCTCTAGACATACACATTCCAAGTGGTACTAGAGAAATACTTGTTAGTTCTATGAGTCTGATGATTCCACAGCAAGAAATTGCACAATAACTGTTTCACATCCAGTTTGTTTACACTCCATTGTTTCACTTGATGGCTGAACACACGAACACTGACAAAGATCCCTAGTTACAATTTCGTTTACGACGCGAACAAGATGGATTGCTGCACAATTGCTGGAGCTGCCGTTTGCCGTTTGTGGCAACATGCCACATCAGAGGCAGCATCAACAGCCTACAGGTGGGATCAATGTTCAATTGATGTGGATGCTAACATGCTGTTGACACCGTGGATAAACTTTGAGAAAGTCCCATGTAACATTCTGTAAGATGCATATGCCTTCAGAAACACTTTCAAGTGCTGAAAACATGTATTTGCGACTTTCCAAAGGCCTAAGTAAGTACCCTCCGATTTTTTTTTTCGAGCTAATGCTCGGACTAACTAACCAGCCCTCTGTGTCGGAGTTTAAATCCGGCACCCCCTTGCATCAGGTTATCATCTTATGCAGACGAGAAGAATTGCCGGAACACATCTTATTCGCACCTCGTGGTGACCGCTTCTTGGACATTTGTTTGAGGTCAGTTGGTCAGTTTGCGCCACCTATAACTCTAATGGGTCAGAAGGTAACACCTCAAGTCAGAATAGTTGACGACAAAAGATGATGGGGATGTTTTCCTTCGACGATAGAACTGGAAAACCAATCCAATCCTGGCGACTAGATCGTCTAGCTCGAGCACGTCCCCGTGTTGGGAGGCACATGTAATGACGTTATTTATTCCGACTAAGTCCTGGGGTGGTGAGATAGAGGCAAGAAGTCAAAAGTCGCTCTTGAAGGAACCGCCATCCAGTTCCTGCCTCTCACTCCTCAAGTCCCTTCACAAGTCCCTCACAGACAGCCTCCTCCGCAAAACGTCCCTTCCACCACGCAAACCAGCCTTCCGCTCTCGCGCCTCCGACTTTTTCATCCACTAGCGCGACCGCCACATCAACGAGTTCAGGCCTCTCCTCCCCCCACCAAAAAACCGTCGCACCACATGTGCCACAGAACTCGCAATTTCGTCCAGAACTCGACTTGTACTGCCTCAGACCTGCGGGGCGTTTCTTGGCATCTTGAAGATTCAGCTCAACTAGCTTCGGAGATACTGAGGCAGAGGCTGACTGAGCGCGCAGTGGATTAACGAGGATGTTCGCCCGTGGAATGAACGCCCAGCTCTGCAGCTCGAACCCACTCGTGAGGCGGCACGACGTGCATGCGCAGTGTCCCGCGAGATAGTGCGTGGGCTGTCCCACGCCGGCCGGGTCGCGAAGCCACCACTTCTCATCTTGGGGGTTCAGCACGTCGTCTGGCGGGGTCAGGTGGTACGGGTGTGTGAGATCGGGATATGGGAATTTCGGAACCGCATAAGCTGCCGCGGGCCGCGTGATAACGAAGGAGACGGAACGGCAGCGGCAGTACGTTGGCCTTGGAGTGGGCCGACTCCTGTTCTGCGAACGGAGATGGGGATCGGATATCTGGGCTGGACCAGTTCAAGCGTACGACTGCCCCGTTCCCGCCTTCGGAGCGAGCGATATACAGCGGCAACGTGAGCCCGTCCACGACGCGTAGGTGGTACGCGATCCCGCCGTCAAGTGTGTCGCCGACCCAGATGTGGTACCCGGGCTTGACGATGTCTTCAGTGCGCTCCAGCGCACCGAAGGCAACGCACCAGCTCTCGATCTCTCCCGCCGAAGTCTGAGTGGGAGTGGGGGTGTATTGGAATAAGATGTGCGAAGAACAGCGCGTGCAGAACCAGCGCATCGCGGCGGTGGAGGTCTTGTACGGTGTGAGCGTGCTGGGAGATCGCGGATAGGCTCGTGGTGGCAGAAGAGATGGGTACGCCAGGGAAGGAGACGTGGACGATCATGAGCTGGCCTGTGGTGTGCTTTCAGGTGCTGCAGTGGCAGAGGTCGTTAGAGATCGGAAGGGACGCCGTGGTGAATGGGATGCTGAAAGCGTTCTGCCCGCAGTGGCAACGCGCTTTGACGAAGGTGGTCATGACGGATATAAACTTGGGTCGGAGATCAGTTTCGCAGTCGCAGGAAGATCACTAGTGGTGGAGAGATTACAGTACATACTGACCTGATAGTGATCAGCTGGTCGAGTCAAGTCAGCGTCCGGTAGCGTGATCTCAGCAACATCACTCTTTCCTCAGCTCGACGCAGTGACACAAAGTATGATGATCCAGTGGACTATCCGTTCGCCATTCATGAGTTCGAATGGGAGCTTCGAAAATTGGAGACGTGGGACCATTGGATCCTACGCAAAGCAGCGTGATTCTCGTGTGGCGGTTGCGAAAGACAGCTCCGATGTAATCCGTTTTGGAGATCTTCCAAGTCTGTAACTGTGTGAGGTACATTCAGATTGCAATAGTGACATTGACTTCTTACGTTTCTCCCGATTGAACGCGACTCGTCACCGAGGCCACTTTTCTTACACCATAGCCGTCTCTTCACGTCCGCGCCCCAGCCTGTTCCAAATCTGCGGTCTCCTGGACCAGTGCGAATGTCGGCGAATGAGCACTAGGCTACATGGGGGGTTAGAAAGAGCATCCTGTGCTGGGATGATGAGGGCATACAGCAAGGCATTTGAGTTCCAGCCCTTGTCGAGATGTATGGACTGTACAAGGCGGCCAGAGTCGAATGTGGCGCAGGGTTTACCCTTGCTTGCCACTGTTTCTCACAGTCCATGCAGCTCAACATTCCTGTTTGTTACCGACCACCGCGTCAAAAAGCTCACAAGATGGACTCACCAAAACGCGGGGCGTCGCCAGGACCCAGCTCCTCAGATTCCAAGCGCGCCAAGCTGTCCATAGACCAGGGAGCAGTGCCCGTCGACCTAGACAATGCGCCGGGCAAACGTGGCGAGAATGAACCCATACAGTCCACCGATATCGCCAACTTGCCTCCAGACGCGCCGTCATCTCGTGGTGGTGAGAATGGAGGGAAGACTCGGGTGCTGAAGGAAGGAGACGACGACGATGCTGGGGATGTGTCCATGAACGAGGCGGCCGATGAGGAGGCGGACTCTGGCGACGAGAACGACGAGGAGGACCCTGCTCAGCTCGAGGCTACGCGCCAGCGGCTCGAGTCGCAGGCGCGCAAGTACCTCGCCGCGCAAACTCACGAGGTCATTATCCCGTCGTATTCGGCCTGGTTCAACATGGCGCAGATACACGCCGTCGAGCAGCGCGCGCTGCCCGAGTTTTTCAACTCGCGCAACAGGAGCAAAACACCGGCCATATACAAGGACTACCGCGACTTTATGATCAACACATACCGCTTGCGCCCCATGGAGTATCTGACCGTCACCGCTTGTCGCCGGAATCTCGCCGGTGACGTCTGTGCCATCATGCGTGTTCATGCGTTCCTTGAGCAGTGGGGCCTTATAAACTACCAGGTGCGTTTTCTATTCTACTCAAAATAAATGCCCCACTCACATTTGCGCACAACAGATTGATCCCGAGGCGCGTCCAGCAGCCCTCGTGCCCCCCTTCACTGGACACTTCCGCGTCATCCTTGACACTCCCCGAGGGCTGCAATCACTACATCCTGGTACGCGTCCCACACACCCCGCCGCCGCAGGATCCTCCGCCGCCCCAAACGGCACTCCGACCACTGCCGCAACACCCGCCTCCCTCGAACTGCGCTCCTCCATCTACCAAACCACATCCAAGGCCTCGCGCCCCATCAGCGCCTCCGACGCCGCCGCCCTCGCCAATGGTGGTTCTACCAACGGCACCACCACCCAAGCAGAAGGACACAGCTGCGACACCTGCGGCGCCGACTGTTCGGCGGTGCGCTACCACTCGCTCAAAGACAAAAAATTTACCCTCTGCGCGCCCTGCTACCTTGACGGGCGCTTCCCGTCCTCCATGTTCTCCGGCGACTTCGTCAAACTCACCTCTTTGTCCGTGCCGTTTTCCAACGGCACAGACGACTGGACGGACGAGGAGACGTTGCGGCTGCTGGAGGGCATTGAGATGTACGACGACGACTGGAGCCGTGTCGAGGCACACGTTGGGACACGTAGTGCGCAGGCGTGCATCAAGCGCTTCCTTGCGCTGCCTATCGAGGACCCGTATCTCAACGCGGAATCCAACATGGGGCCGTTGCGGTTCGGGAGAGTGCCCTTTGAGCAGGCGGATAACCCTGTGATGAGCGTGGTGGCGTTTTTGGCGGGGGTGGTTGGGCCTAGCGTTGCTGCGGAGGCGGCGAGGGTCGCCCTGGGGGATCTGACGAAAGACGGGGTGAAGGAGACGAAGGAGAGTGAGGCGGAGGAGAAAGAGAAGGAAGGCGAGGACGCAGCTGAGAGTAAGGCAGAAAAAGAGAAAGAGGTGGTTGACGATAAAATGGACGAAGACCATGCGGAAGGCACACCTGCTCCCAAGGTCGAGGCAGCCACCCCCGCCCCCTCCTCGTTGAAATCCACGCCCACCGTGCCCCACTCGAAGGTGGCGCGTGCCGCAGGCCTTGCGCTCAAAGCCTCCGCCAAAGCCGCACAATCGCTTGCGGACGCCGAGGACACGCAGATCCGGTCCTCGCTCGCGCAGCTGATCAAGCTGACGTTGACGAAGCTCGAGGTGAAGATGCAGGCGTTCGAGGAGCTGGAGGGCGTGCTGGAGGAGGAGCGCAGGACGCTCGAGGGAGAGCGCATGAAGCTTGTTGGGGAGAGGGCGGGGCTTGTGAGGGCGCTCGAAGGAGTGAGGGCGGAGATGGTGAGATCCGGGGCGGTGAACCTCGCCGCTGTGCCTATGGGGACGACGGGGCAAGGGCCCTTGGTGCAGGAGGTACCGCAGGCGCAGGCGACAGGCGCTGAGAACGGCCCTGTGCCGGATGCGGGGCTGTTACAGCTCAGTTGAACTTGATGGGATTAATATACTGTTACCGGTTGCTACATTCTGGTGTTTTATTCATCCCTCTTTCTCCCTTTCGTATCATTAACTTTCTCTGCTTTCCAATGTGTTGTTTGTGTACTTTATAAAAAATGCATTTTGCAGTTCTCAACAAGTTTCCTTGAACACACTTTACATACAGGGCATATCATCCAGGTTTTGCGCCACAACCAATTTGCTGTAGGACGGTAGACGTCTTAAAAGAATGTTAATGCATCTGCTACAGTACAACATCGTATTTCAACCTAGTGCTTATTTACAGAATATATAACGTCCACGCTTGAAGATCTATTCGTACACTATTGCTCGTTTTTCCGTCATTATTTCATCAATGCTGGCCAAAATCAACGACCACGCGTCCACTGATCGTCCCTTTTGTCAAGCCATCGTAGATGCTACCGGACGCAGTCAGCGAATGAAGACCAGACCAAACGATAGGCACTGCTCACTCTTCCAGATCTGCAAGACCCCGCACGGCGTAGTGGCACTTGGCGCCTCCACGCGCCGCAATATCGAGCGCTTCGCGCGCGTCCTGACGGTTACCCACGTACGAGCCCAAAATACTTATGCTCTGCAACCAGCAGTCTTATATCAGCCTAGCTCCATGACCAGGTAGGGGCGATGCACACCTTGAATACAGTGAAGAAGATGGAGGCACTGAGGGTCGCTTCGCCGGGGAGCCCGACAGCCATGAGCGTGCCGCCCGTGCGGAGGTACTCAATCGCTTGTTGGTAGCCAGATGCCTAGCACACACACACACCCCAACATGAGCAACGGAACTACAGTAGAAGTAAGGGTAAGGATAAGGGAACCAGGGCTCACCGAAGCGGTGGTGACGACGGCGGAGTGGGCTCCTGCGCCACCGGTCGCACGCTTGATGTCCGCGACGATATCTTGGGACTCCTTGAAGTCGATCCAAATATCGGCGCCGAGCTCCTCGACCAGCTTTTTCTTCGCGGCGCCAGTATCTATGGATTTGAGTTCAGGGAAACAGGCAGAAGAAAAAAGAAGAGAGGAAGACGCACCGATGGCGATGACACGGAGGCCCATGTATTTTGCGTATTGCACGGCTGAATGATTTGATTGATATCACGTAGGTAGCATGGACAGATCAGGCAGCGTACCAAGGTGACCCAGACCACCACCGGCGCCTGGGAGGACGACCCAGTCGCCGGGGCTCGTTTGGCTGTATTTCAGCGCGCGATAGACGGTCACGCCCGCACATAGAATAGAGGCGGCAGCCTTGCTGTCGAAGCCGTCGGGGATGGGCGTAACGTGGCGCACATATGAAACCTAGGTATACCAATTACATCAAGGCGGATGAAACAGGGCATGAACACATACGACGTATTCTGAGAACGTCCCGTCAACGGTAAACCCACTCAGCTTCGCCTGGCCACAATCTAATAATTATAATTATTGAACGTCAGCGTGCATCCAAAGACAGAAAACTTCATTCAACACACTCTGTTCACGGCCTTTGCGACATGCCTCGCAGTTAAGGCATGAATCAGCAAGCCACTTGATGCCCACCCGGTCCCCAACCTTCACCGGGCTGTCGACAGTGTGCGCGCCAATAGCGACGATCTCGCCGACGCCTTCATGTCCGCCGATGAGGGGAATCTTTGCGGCGACAGGCCAGTCGCCAAGAGCCGCGTGGAGGTCAGTGTGGCAAACACCTGTACAGTGCATTTTGACAAGGCACTCATTGGGGGCGAGCTGCTCCTGTGTCTTGACGGGGTGGTCTGTCTTGACTTCGATGGTGCCGCCACTCTTGGGAACGACGGCGGCTGTCTGGACGGCGGGAATGTTGTATGACTTGACAGACATTGGGGTGGTAGTATAAGATCTGGAGGAAAGATATGTTGCTGATGGTTGGAGAGTTTGGGGTGATATTTATGTAGAGAGGCGGTGACGTGAGCGGGGACGGTAGAACGGCCGTAGGTCATCTGACGTGTAATGCGGAGCCTGGACATCTGGACCCGGCGTGGAATTGGAACTGGACTGCAGAACGACGGATGTCCGCTTGGCAGATAGACGCATTCAAGGAGTCGAGACTCTCCAGTCCACGGAATGTCCCGGGCCGAATGTCTGAGTCTAGACGGGTCGCGTCGCGTCCACGCCACAGCTTCGAAATATTCTTCCAGTCTAGGCAGCGGAGATAAGACCTACTTAGAGGGGTACCGGGACCCCGCGTGCTCGCGATGGACGGCCAAAGGGGAAGCTCCCAGAACGTCGGGAACGAGCAGTCCATGGCGAAGAGTCAGCTGGTGAAGTGACAGTATAAGTACCTTGGGCACACAAGTAGAGAACATGAGCGTGATACCTTTCGTGTGGGGCATCAATGAAATGACGAGAGTAGTGTTCGTGGAACCAGTTGGGAGTCACTAGTTTCGTCGGCCAACTTGAAGCCCCCAATGTATAGTAGAAGAAACATCTCAAGTGGCGCTTTGTTGTCGTCAGACACGATCTGTAGGGGGACTAGCTCGCTGAGTCAGCGTGTCCTGGTGTGACGTTAGGGTGACGAATCACTGTAACGGCACACGAGTTCTCAAGTTTCGAGGAGAGACGGTTTCAAGAGATAAGATTCTGGGCTTCTACATACGAGTAGGTACGGTTTATATAGGTTTTCGAGAGGGCCTGGGATATATAAGGAAAGTG